>CM045562.1:12762332-12907246 GCA_024721245.1 Mitragyna speciosa
TTTTCATTTTCATTTTTTCATTTCTTATTTCTCCCCCTATTGGCATTATTAAAACAAAGTAAAAGAGAGACAAAACAATCAAAACAAAAGTGGATAAGAAACATTTGAGATAAAAGATTAAGGAATATATAATCAAAACACCATAAACACACTGTTTTCACATAAACATAAATGTAGCAAAACTAACACATTCTTTTGACATAAACATAAATATAACCATAAAAACATCAAGAATTAGACAAACATTATGTCCCAGTATCCTAGTAACTAAGTTGCTACTAAAGGAGATCTAGCTCTATGGGAGGACATAGAGCTATGCGATGAACTCCCAGATCTAGTTGATAGGCATTAATTAGGTCTTAAAAATGTAGCAATAAATCTCAATAATATTACATAAACCAAGTCAAGTTAAATTAACCTAATTACCCTGTTTATTGCAAGTGCACAATTGGTATAATAGTACAAGGTAACAGGGTCGATCCCATAGGGAAAAGAGTATAGAAGTACTAAGGCCTTATCGCTAGCTTTATTATCTTAACAACCCAAATAAAGAGAAAAGATAGAAAATAAACAAAGAAATAAATAAAGTAATCAACTCTATCGAAGAACAATACTGGAGAAAACTCACAATTGTAAGATTCTAAGGAATAGATTCCACTAATGACCAAGCATAAGATTGAATGGATTAATTCATGCCATGGATTCTTGTATTGTTTAGGGTCCAATTCCAATTGTACTTAACCTTCACTCTCGTGATAAGTTAATGATTACCTCCCTACTAGTTCTTTCCTACTCTCAGGGTAAAGATACAAGTGTTGGTTCATTAATCCCATGAATTGTACAATTGTCCCGCCTAGGAGTGTAGACACCAAATTTTAATACACCATTTACTTTGCAAACATTGGGGAGGTGTTTATATTTTTTGGGTCAAATTCTAATTTTTCAATAATCTTGGGGGCAAAAAAGTAATTTTTTATCTGTAAATGTTTTTTCATTAGTTTTTGGGGGTTTTAAATTTATATTTTGACTTTCATGTGAATTTGTTAACTTTTTATGATTTTTCTGGATTTAATTGGTATTCTTTTATATTTTTACTAGCACAAGGGCAAAATGGTAATTTCACCTCGCGAACACCATTTTAGCTCATTTTAAGTTCCAAATTTGTTTTTCCAATTCTTTAAGCATGTTTCTAAGTTTTCTTATTTTTTCGGAGACGATTGTTATTTCTTCTGTAAATATTGCATTCAAGGGAAAAATCGTCATTTTACAGTTTAAATTCATTTTTCATCCATTTTTAAGTCATAAATGCATTTCCTGGGGTTTAAAACTTATTTTTAATTTTTAGTAATTTTTTGAGATCAATAGCTATTTTTCTGTGAATTTTCATTGTCCAAGGGCAAAATTGTCATTTTATAGTTTAAATTCATTTTCATTAATTTTTGAGTCATAAATGCATTTGCTAGGGTTTTAAGATTATTTTTTAATTTATGGTAATTTTTTGATGTCAATAGCTATTTTTCTGTGATTTTTATCGTTTAGGGGCAAAATCGTCATTTTATACCGGAAGCGTGTTTTTGATCAGTTTTAAGCTCTAACATTCAATTTGAAATCTACTTTTAATGTTTTGGCAAATTTTAAAATTTACTGTCATTTCTTTGTGTGAATTTTGAAATTTTTGGGTTAAAAATATTTTTCTTAAATAAAATTAAAATTTTTTATTATTGGTGGTGTTTTTGTTATTTTGTAGTATTCTTGGTGACAAGATAACTAGTCCTATAAATATCCCTTTAATCGGGAAAAAAAAAGAGAAAAAAGAAAAACCCTAAAAACATACTCACTTTTTATTCCTAAAGATCAAAACACATAGTTTACACAAAAAACACACACTTGAAGCCGTTGGTTACTGTTCATCATCCCATCTATTCCATCTACTGTTCATCATCAGATTAATCTTCAAGCTAAAAAGGCGAGTTCTTCCTGTCATTTTGCTTCAATTTCCTCTGTTTCTCTTAGTGAATCTGATTAATTCTAAGTGTTCATTTGAAATTTAAGTTAAATATGTTTGTTTTTCTTTTAGTTTAAATGTTCTGGAATTATATTTTTTCTGGGTTTTGTTCTTTCCACTGCTGGGTTTGTTTTCTATTTTCTTCATCCCCTATCTCATCCTCCATTCCACCGTCTCCTCTCTCTCCACCATACCAACGCCCAAAGAACCATCTTCATCGGGCCACCATCACCACCCACTTCTTCCCTCACATGCAAGAACAACCCACAATCAACCTCAAATAATTTCAAATTACAACCGGCAACCCAACACACCACTCCCGCCGTTAACCAACTACCCCATTGGAAGTCCATCGAAACAAAAAATAGCTTCATCAGCTCACCATTTCCCCCTGATAACACCCAACAACTTGAACATAAAAACGCCAATACAAGTCTTTGCAACCAATGCCAGTTCTCCAGATATCAAAACGGTCCAAATAAACCCCTGCAATCACCACTAAATTTACCAAAAACATCCACCACCACCACCATAAACTTATCAACAAGCCATCACCATACAGACCCAAATCAGCCCAGAAGATCATCCAATTTCACCAAATTCACATACACACAAACACAACGCATGCACACAGAAATGTCACAGTAACCAAATCGCACAAGCCCACAACTCCCTGACACAGCACCTGCAAATTTCAACCACACGCTTCCCACAATCACAGGCAATTCCACCTCCAGCTTCACGATTCTACTAGCAATTCAGACTCAAAATCATCATTAGCTAATCAACAGCAGTTCAATTTTCCACCTACAACAGTTTCAACCACTCTCCCTTGTCAACCATCAACACAACCAACACAACTCCTACTGTCACCCAACCTCACACCAGCTCACCATTGCGATTTCCAGCCATTTCCAACACATCCTCACAATCAACTCCAACAATTCGATCCACCCAAATCAAGCATTGCCACCTGCAAACAAAAAGACTGCAAAAATCAGACAAAATACAAAACCCAAATCAAAATCGTCCACAGCCACAGTAGCACAAGGCTACAAACTCTTCACCTGATAGGTCCCAAGGTCAGCAAGCTTCCAAGGTGACTGAGGATGTACTTCGAGACTTGGATGGTCCTATGACTAGGTCAAGAGCTAGGAAAATGAAGGATGCTTTGCATGGTCTCATTGTGGACACGCTGGATAATGTGTGCAAGGCGACCAACATGGATCCTTTGTCACGTAGTGTACTTTGCTTATGGGCTGACCAAGGAAGGAAGGATGATTCAAGCATGGGAATGAAGTGCCAAACCTTCTGACCGAACCCGCGCCATGAACCCGCGCCGCGTATAGGTGCCGCGGGTACCATCAGAAGGCTCGTTCGTGAAGTGCTTGGAATGCCAAACTTTCTGACCGAACCCACGCCCTGTACCCGCGCCGCGGATAGGTGCCGCGGGTACCATCAGAAAGTTTGTTTTAGTTGTTTTATGCAATTTTTAGAGTTGTAATCTTTAATAGTCGAATATTAGGTTACAACTAGGGTAAAGTACTTTCTTGGTTATGTTTTTTTGTGCCGCCCTATATAAGGGTTTCTTGGGAACAACATGAGACAGAACGTTTATGATATTTTGAGTGAAATTCTCTCTAGAATTTTCTTGGTTCTTTGGTGATTGAGAACCGCCATAGGTCTTATCAAGCTTTGCTTGTGGCGACCATCCAATCTCGCTTAGAGTTTCCTTTCGGTTTTGTTCAAGATCTTTAGAGAATTAGGTTTGAACGATTGAACGCGCTCAATTCGGTTCATCTTGGTTTTTCTAGGATCGAGGGCATCTTCAAGGGGAAAAGTTCGAGCAACCTACTCCACTTCAAGGGTTCTTGGAAGATCCATCCAAGGGGTCTTGAGTTCAACGAGTAGTAAGCCTAAAATCCAAGGGTCTTGGTAGTCTTCCGTACGCGCGATCTCATCAATTGGTATCAGAGCCAACTTCTTTGGATTTCCAGGTTCTATCAATCCGTTTGTTCCTTTGGAATTGCGGATATATCCCTTTGTTCGTTGTTTCGTGATATTAAGGCAAGAGCTTCGTGCCTAGCCCTAATATTTTGTTTGTTTCGTGCTGTCTTTTTCTTTTCAAATTGTAGTTTGCCTACGTTGAATTTTGTTTCTGTCCGTCTTTGACATTCTTAAAATTTCAACCTTTAGTTTTCGCTTGTTTCCTTATTAAATTCGTGCTTTAGGGTTTGTTTAGAGTCGTTCTTGGTTGCTTCTCAATCAAGAATTCTAGAGTTGTGTGGTATTTTGTATTTTCTTGACTGTTTTTATTGTTTTTCTTGGAATTCTTGTGCAAAAATCTTTTCAAAAGAATTGGTTTCTTGGATTTGCCATCCTAGGGTTGAAGATTCTTGAGGAAAAAAAAAAAAAAATCGCGTACTGTTCACAGTACTGTAGCATCACTGTTCACGGCGGCTACTGTTCACTACTAGGGGTTTACTGTTCACGGTGGTACTGTTCATCGGAATTCACTGTTCATTCGGTGAATTTTACTTTTTTTGTTTGATTTTTGTGGGTTATTTGGGTTTTGAATTAAAAAAAAAAAAGTCTTGCACAAAGAAAAGTCGTGCAACTACAAAAGAAAGTGAAAAAGGCGTGCAAGGTGATAAAAGCCAAGCACACGAACTAAACCAATTAAACATGAAGTATATTTGGCTGGAATACTGTCCTTGTGCAACCGAGTAGACCTGTTGAAACAAACAGATCCTTGGACAGAGAACAACGCCACGTACGAAAGTTTAATTGACTAGGTTCTATTCTTCTTATTCTTAGTGTTTTGTTGGAATATTATTTTTGCATAAGTTTGGTTATTTTTCTTCCAAAGAACATTAAAAATCAAGAACATCACACAATTATATCACACATTAGGGTGTCTATATCGTGTCTGTTCTTGATTCTTGGTTATTCTTTGTTACTCTCTTGAACAAAACACTCTAAGCATACTTATTTTTTACCTCTACATTTACTCTCACAAATTGGTGTTGCTATAAGCCTTGGTAAGATTGAGTGAGCTGGTTCTTCTCTAAAGGGCCAACAAGAAAATTCATTGAGTGAAAAAAGGCTTAGTGGTGAGCACAAGGAGGGTAAAAGCCAACAAATTTGAGGGAAGCGAGTGCAAACACTGAGGGAGTGATCTACAAATTCTTGTTTATATTGTTTTGACCTTTTATTTTGCAGGTTTAAGGTACTATGGCGGAACATGACGATCTTAAAGCCATGATGAGAGGCATGCAAGATAACTTCCAACGCCTCATGGAGCAAATGCAAAGCATGTCCATGAGAATGGACAATGTGGAGCAAGCATCTAGAGCTCGAGGAGATTCAATATGATGGTAGAGAAGTTGGTTCCAACACTAGAATGACTTGAAATCCAGCTTATTGATGATGATATTGAAGAGGGGTCGGAGTTTGATGAAGTTATTCAATGGAGAGGAAGGAGGGTACCACGTGAGCCCAATGGAAATTTGGGAAGCATTGAGATGAAAATACCTTCATTCCAAGGCAAATTAGACCCTGAGGCATATCTTGAATGGGAGAGAAAGGTGGAACATGTATTTGAGTGTCACAACTACTCCGAGATAAAGAAAGTGCAACTAGCTGCAGTTGAATTCACCGACTATGCAAGTGTTTGGTGGGATCAACTTGTCAAAGATAGGAGGAGGTGGGCAATTTTCTTAGAAAATTGTTGTTTTAAAAAAAACTTCCCAAATAGTGAACTATTTGGAGGAGTTTCTGAAAGTAGAGTTGCCGCACACATGGTGTGCGACACATGCAGGATTTTCTATTTTCTTTTTTTAAGTTAAGAGGTGCCGCACATCCTCTGTGCGGCACCAGTATTTATTTATTTTGAAGGACAATTGAAGGACAATGGGGGGCTGATTGTAATTATTGGAGGGCGAATTACAAATATGGGCAATTAAAAGTGTGCCGCACACGGCCTGTGCGGCACTTGCCACGTGGTAGTGTGCCGCACAAGCCGTGTGCGGCACTAGTTTTGTTTGTGGTCTTGAAAATTTGGTTTTGTAAATGTATTATTAAGCTCGTTCCGGACTTCTTGATAAACCAATTGGGCATTCGATGAATCTTTCTGGTCCAAGTACGTTATAATGATGCCAAAGTAATTCATTCATAGGAAAGCATGAACAATAATTATCTATTCCCAACGATAAGGAAAGGGGGCAAAAGAATTTGGTGATTTGCATTCATACGACAACAAAAATATCGTAAAAGGATGTTCTTCGACTCATTATTTATAACAATGTACATCTGTGCATCGAGTTAGAACTCACTGGTCTAAAGCTAGAACTCAATGTTCTTCGACTCATTATGTTAAAATTATTTTAGTTAAAATAATTTTAACATAATAATAAAGGTATTTTAACATAATAACTAATTTATTTTGTAAGGTAATATTAAATTTTTACATAACTAATTATCCATATAAAAATAAATATTCCTACGTTACTACATAAATTTAATCTTAGCATAATATAATATAATCACAATAATACATTTACAATAATTTTTACTAAAATTATTTTTAATGCAATAATAAAGTCATTGTACCATTTACCCTAAACCAAAGTTTCACCATTTTTACCATTAATGCAATAATATTTTACCATTTTTAACGCAATAATACATTTTCCAAATTTCCAGGAACAGTTACAAACTAGTGCCGCACACGGCCCATGCGGCACACTGCCACATGGCAAGTGCCGCACAGGCCGTGTGCGGCACACTTTTAATTGCCCATATTTGTAATTCGCCCTCTAATAATTACAATCAGCCCCCCATTGTCCTTCAATTGTCCTTCAAAATAAATAAATGCTGGTGCCGCACAGAGGGTGTGCGGCACCTCTTAACTTAAAAAAAAAAAATAGAAAATCCTGCATGTGCCGCACACCATGTGTGCGGCAACTCTACTTTCAGAAACTCCTCCAAATAGTTCACTATTTGGGAAGTTTTTTTTAAAACAACAATTTTCTAAGAAAATTGCCGAGGAGGTGTGGAGCTGAACCCGTGAGGACTTGGGGGAGATGAAAGCCATTATGAAGAAGAGGTTTGTCCCAAGTTATTACTCACGTGACTTACATAGGCGTCTACAATTCTTGAAGCAAGGATCTATGGGCGTTGACAAGTACTACAAGGAGATGAAAATGCTCAATGATCAAAGCGGACATGAGGGAGGATGAAGAGGCTCCTATGTCACATTTTCTAGCTGGTTTGAACTCAGAAATTGCTGAAATTGTAGAGCTACAACATTATCTAGAGATGGACGACTTGGTGGAAAAAGCAATCAAGGTTGAGAGACAACTGAAAAGCAGGCGTGCTAGAGGGTTTTCCACTACACAAAATCGTACTAGTTAGGAGAGTTGAACAACCAAAGAAGGGCTTTAGAGATGCTGAACAATCACATGGTCCTCCAACTCGTGCACCATTGCCTAGGGCTGAACCAACTACAAAGCAAGATCCTAAGGGTAAGCAAATTGTGAAGCCTAGGCAAAGAGAGATTAAATGTTTTAAGTGCCAAGGGTTCGGGGCACATAGCTGCTTCTTGTCCAAACAAGCGCACTATGGTTATTTTTTAAGATGGTGAAGTAGCTAGTGTAGCTTCAAGTGAAGATAACGAGGAGATGCCTCCATTGGAGGGAGGATTTGAAGATGAAGATAATCTTGTATGGTGGGGATCAAGGTGAAGTCCTTGTCACTAGGCGTGCTCTTAGCATTGCACCTAAGGAGGATGAAGTGGATCTACAAAGAGATCATATTTTCCACACTAGGTGTACCGTGCAAAACAAGGTATGTAGCATGATTATTGACAGTGGATCTTGTACTAATGTTGCTTCTACTTTGTTTGTAGATAAGTTGGGCCTTGAGACTTAAACGCCATCCCAAGCCATACAAATTGCATTGGCTAGCTGAGGTTGGGGACATGAGGGTTACCAAGCAAGTTAGGGTACCATTCTCCATCAACAAGTACAAGGATGAGGTGTGGTGTGATGTGATTCCCATGCAAGCGTGTCACATACTTCTTGGACGTCCTTGGCAATTTGATAGGAGGGTCACTTATGATGGCTACAAGAATAGGTATTCCTTCATGTGGGACAATCGAAGAATCACCTTGGATTCCATCAAACCGTCTGAGGCACACGCGGACCAAGTAAGAATTGCAAAGGAATTCAAGGTAAGGGAGGAACAAAAGTCACAAGCTCGTGGAGAAGTTAAGAAGGGGCTTCAGTTTGGTCATGAGGTTGACCAAAATGGCATAGTAAATGGTGAACAAAATAGGGTTATAAGTGAGAAGAAAGAGAGAACAAAGCAAGTGAATGCTTTTGCTACCAAGAGTGAAATTGCTTCAGCTTTGGAGGCTAAGCAACAACTTCTACTTGTTCTATATAAAGATAGTTCTTCTCTCTTTTGGCGAACTTAATGTTCTTAACCCTAACTTACCTAGTATTGTGGTGTCTCTTTTGCAGGATTTTGAAGACGTATTCCCTGAAGATATACCACATGGATTGCCACCATTGAGGGGGATTGAGCACCAAATTGATTTTGTACCTGGTGCTAGCATACCCAATCGCCCTGCTTATAGAGCAAATCCTGAGGAGACAAAAGAGATTCAAAGACAAGTGGATGAACTTGTGGAGAAAGGATTTGTTCGTGAGAGTATGTCACCATGTGCCGTACCAGTCATTTTGGTGCCAAAGAAGGATGGAACATGGCGCATGTGTGTTGATTGTAGAGCCATCAACAAGATAACGGTAAAGTATCGTCATCCTATTCCTAGGTTAGATGATATGCTTGATGAATTGCATGGTTCTACTATTTTTCTCAAAAATTGATCTTAAAAGTGGATATTATCAGATTAGAATGAAAGTAGGTGATGAATGGAAAACCGCATTTAAGACCAAGTATGGATTGTATGAATGGTTAGTTATGCCTTTTGGTTTAACTAATGCACCTAGTACATTCATGAGGCTTATGAACTATGTGTTTAGGGCTTTCATTGGTAAATTTGTTGTGGTTTATTTTGATGACATTCTAGTCTATAGTAGGTCACTTGAGGATCATGTTGAGCACTTGCACCAAGTTTTATGTGTATTACGAGAGCATCATCTTTATGCTAACTTGGCTAAAGTGTTCATTTTGCATGGAAAGCATTGTGTTTCCTTGGATTCATTGTTAGCTCTAGGGGTGTACATGTTGATGAGTCTAAGGTACAAGCCATACGTGATTGGCCTACACCAAAAAGTGCTAAT
The DNA here is from genome assembly GCA_024721245.1 of Mitragyna speciosa. NCBI lineage: Eukaryota > Viridiplantae > Streptophyta > Magnoliopsida > Gentianales > Rubiaceae > Mitragyna > Mitragyna speciosa. The sequence goes on from CM045562.1 coordinate 12,771,645, forward strand.
GATGTTAGGTCTTTCCATGGTCTAGCAAGTTTTTATAGGAGATTTGTGCGAAAATTTTCTACTATTGCTGCACCTCTTAATGAACTTGTTAAGAAAAATTCTGTTTTTAAGTGGGAAAGTAAACACCAAGAGGCATTTGATTTATTAAAGGACATGTTAACTAATGCACCTTTGTTGTGTTTACCTAATTTTGACAAGCTTTTCGAGGTTGAATGTGATGCTTCTGGAGTAGGTATTGGGGCCGTTCTTATGCAGGATTCCAAGCCCATTGCGTACTTTAGTGAGAAACTAAGTGGTGCAACCTTGAATTATCCCACATATGACAAGGAGCTCTATGCCCTTGTACGAACTCTTCAAACCTGGCAGCACTATCTCCTTCCCAAAGAGTTTCGTGATTCACTCTGACCATGAGAGCTTGAAGTTTTTGAAGACTCAAGGCAAGCTCAACAAAAGACATGCGAAGTGGTTGGAGTTTATCGAGTCCTTTCCATATACGATCAAGTACAAGCAAGGTAAAGAAAATGTGGTAGCTGATGCATTGTCGAGAAGGTATACTCTTATTACCACTCTTCAAACTAAATTGCTTGGTTTTGATTGTATTAAGGAATTATATGAGCATGATTTAGATTTTTCAAAAATCTGGTCTTTATGTTCTAAATGTGCTCATCTTGATTACTTTAGGCATGATGGATTTTTATTCAAAGGTCATAGATTATGCATGCCTAGGTGTTCTATGCGTGAGTTGTTGGTTAGGGAAACTCATGGGGGTGGTCTTATGGGACACTTTGGTGTCAAGAAAACTTTGCACGTGTTGCATGAGCATTTCTTTTGGCCTAACATGCGAGTTGATGTTGAATCTATTTGTGCTAAATGTATTACTTGCAAGCAAGCAAAGTCTCGAGTTCAACCCCATGGTTTGTATACACCTTTACCCGTTCCTTCACAACCTTGGGTGGACATTTCTATGGATTTTGTTTTGGGATTACCGAGATCTTCTAGTGGTAAAGATAGTGTGTTTGTTGTGGTAGACAGATTTAGTAAGATGGCACACTTCATTGCATGTTCAAAAACTAATGATGCCACTTACATATCTGATTTGTTCTTTAAGGAAATTGTTAGATTGCATGGTTTGCCACGTAGCATTGTTAGTGATAGAGATGTTAAATTTTTGAGTCATTTTTGGCGCACTTTGTGGAGTAAACTTGGTACTAAACTATTGTTTTCTACTGTTGCACATCCACAAACTGATGGTCAAACTGAAGTAGTTAATAGAACCCTTTCTACACTATTGCGTGCAATCATTCAAAAGAACTTAAAGAATTGGGAAAAATGTTTACCACACATTGAGTTTGCTTATAATAGGACTGTTCATTCCACTACATCTTACTCACCTTTTGAGGTTGTTTATGGTTTTAATCCCCTAACTCCTTTAGATATTTTACCTTTGCCTACTAATGAAGTTGCTGATCTTGAAGGTAAAAAGAAAGCTCAATTTGTTAGGGATCTTCATGCTAAGGTGCGTGAGAATGTGCAGAAAAAGAATGAGCATTTTGCAAAGGTAGCAAACAAGGGTCGCGTGAAAGTCGTATTTGAGTCCGGAGATTGGGTTTGGGTGCACATGAGGAAGGAAAGATTTCCTCAACAGAGGAAGTCTAAGTTGCATCCTAGGGGGGACGGACCCTTCCAGATCCTTGAAAGAATTGGGGACAATGCCTACAAAGTGGATTTACCTAGTGAGTATGGAAACATTAGTGCAACTTTTAATGTTTCTGACTTGTCTTTGTTTGATGTAGGTGATTCGAGGACGAATCCTTTCGAGGAAGGAAGGGAATGATAGGTCCCGAGGTCAGCAAGCTTCCAAGGTGACTGAGGATGTACTTCAAGACTTGGATGGTCCTATGACTAGGTCAAGAGCTAGGAAAATGAAGGATGCTTTGCATGGTCTCATTGTGGACACGCTGGATAATGTGTGCAAGGCGACCAACATGGATCCTTTGTCACGTAGTGTACTTTGCTTATGGGCTGACCAAGGAAGGAAGGATGATTCAAGCATGGGAATGAAGTGCCAAACCTTCTAACCGAACCCGTGCCGCGGGTACCATCAGAAGGCTCGTTCGTGAAGTGCTTGGAATGCCAAACTTTCTGACCGAACCCGCGCCCTGTACCCGCGCCGCGGATAGGTGCCGCGGGTACCATCAGAAAGTTTGTTTTAGTTGTTTTATGCAATTTTTAGAGTTGTAATCTTTAATAGTCGAATATTAGGTTACAACTAGGGTAAAGTACTTTCTTGGTTATGTTTTTTGTGCCGCCCTATATAAGGGTTTCTTGGGAACAATATGAGACAGAACATTTATGATATTTTGAGTGAAATTCTCTCTAGAATTTTCTTGGTTCTTTGGTGATTGAGAATCGCCATAGGTCTTATCAAGCTTTGCTTGTGGCAACCATCCAATCTCGCTTAGAGTTTCCTTTCGGTTTTGTTCAAGATCTTTAGAGAATTAGGTTTGAACGATTGAACGCGCTCAATTCGGTTCATCTTGGTTTTTCTAGGATCAAGGGCATCTTCAAGGGGAAAAGTTTGAGAAACCTACTCCACTTCAAGGGTTCTTGGAAGATCCACCCAAGGGGTCTTGAGTTCAACGAGTAGTAAGCCTAAAATCCAAGGGTCTTGGTAGTCTTCCGTACGCGCGATCTCATCATCACCGCAACCCACCCCTATCAATCCTAAACCCAATTCACTTGTGCAATCAACCAAGTCAACCAACCACTGCACCACCACATACCCATCTCCCCTGCTTCAATAGGGTGTTCGATTCAGAAAGATGATCCATTAGTTTGGGACAGACGATAGAGAGTTGGAGAGTGGGAGAGCAAATTAGTGAGTGAGGTGGAGAGGAAATAGAGAGCGAGAGCACGAGAGAGTGAATCAGAAAAAGGGGGAGAGAAGAAAAGAGGATTTCGAGTAAGGAAGAAAGAAAGAAGAGAGAAAGAGAAGAGAGCAGGGGAAAGGGAGGACCAGAGAATAAAGAGAAAGAGGGAGAGAGATTGTATAGAGAGTTAAAGAGAAACAAAAGAGAAAAAAAAAAAAGGAGAAGACACGTCTGGGGAGGGTGAAGTTTTGGTTCAATATTTTTGTTTTTCTTTAATCTATTTTAGTCTCCTTCCTTGCTCTTTGGTTAATTGTGTAAGGTAATAAGGGGAGTAACGCAGCGGAAAATTTAAAAATTTATTACCTTAGCCATGGATCTCTTTGATGTAATCTATACGATTAAAGGGTGTTTAGTAGAAATACCTCAAGCATAGAAGGTTTCTATGCTTCAAAGGGCAAGATCCCATTTGATGAAGGTGTTGATCTACCATCAAAAGCCCTCCAAGTGTAGAGTCTCCAACGGTATCCACACGAACATGATCTTTAGGAACCTTTGGACTTGCTTGCCTTGCCTTTTGAGTGCTAGCTCCCTTGAATGATTCATGAAGAACACAAGAAGAAGAAAGAAACCCTAACTATTAGGAAGAAGAGAGGTGGTGTTTTTCTTGGGAAGAGAAACGCCTCTCATGCTCTCAATTTTTCTCTCTCTAGATTTTGTGTTGTGCTTCATCCTTCTTACTTCCTTTTAGGAAACTAATTTCCATCAAGACTTAGAATATTTATACATAAGTCCTTTAAGTTAATTTATCACATAAATTAACCCCATAAGTATCATATACTTATCTTAATAACAATTTAACCGAAAGACCATGTTCTTATTGTGTGTGACCCATTAGGTTCCATTCACGTTGGCAATAAGTACAAATTATAACTCATTAATTAATTAATTAAGAGCTAGATAAATTAACACTTTAATTTATCATTAATTCACTAATTAATTAATTTGCACTTATAGATCATGAGTGGCGTCTAGCAATGCATCATGACCACCCAAGTGAATAGGAAAGTCATATAGTAGACTACACCTATCAATGACAATGTTACCGTATAATTAATATCCTTTCACCACACTATATCCCAATTAGTCTAAGAGTGTAGTGCGCACTCTTTAAATTACTAATTAACGATTTCTTGTTCTTGAAATATAACTTTCCATAAAAGTATAACCTTGAAACTCTTTCAAGTCATACTTTCACTTTTGCGCAAAAGATTCTTTAAGTCATATTGCAACAAGTGGCCAATCTGGGATATACTCTCCTTTAATAAGGAGTGGTGAATCCTATATTGATTACTCACTATCCTTCCATGCTTCATACTATACCCAATCTCTACCATATGGGCTACTCTTTTACGAGCATCGAGCAATAGAGTCAAAGCATAGCAATCTACACTCAAGATACCATGGTAATCTCAAGTCTAAGGATCACTTACGCCATTGCCATTAAGAGTATAATTCATTAGCACTATGAATAGTAACTCTTGGCGAATCAATCCAATGAACTTGTTCTCTAACAACTACTACTTACCGTAACTAGAGGCAAAATATGTGCTAGTCTTTCCATATTAATGATGTCCAATCTCATTAATACTATGGCTAGGGATATTTAAGAATATAACTTTATGTGTAATAAGAGTCTCATCATTGTAACTCTTACAATCTCTTATACACAGTTAATATTATATGGACTTTATCAAATAAACAAGTAATATTAATAACAAGTATTAAATGACAAAGAAAATGCAACATATATAAGTATAACATGAAATAAGTGTAATATAAAAAATCCCAAAAACCAACTTGGTTTTAGGGCATACACTAACAAATTGTTGTCGATTTTGTTTTCTTGTTTTGGTTATAATTCAATTTAATCCAGCAATTAGTTGAATTTGTGATGGCTCATAATTAATTTACCAAATACTAATGTGACTTCATTATTTAATTACATAGTTAATTATTGGTACAAATATTGAAGTTAGGGAATGCGGTGATGTTAATGGTCATATTGGACAAATCTAATGTCAAATTTGTCACTCTTGAAAACTCTAGAACCTAATAGTGATAATGCAAGTAATTTACCAAAGTTTAGGTGGTTCACATTGACACCTAATTTTAATCATCTAATCAATTATATGCATGCTAACATTATTGTAAAGATTAATTTGGATAGGCAATATTAGTAATTAAATTTGTAAAATTAGTTCATTAGATTATAGCACTCGAAATCCTAATACTAAGAAACATTAGTGTAAATTGTGATCGTGTATGGTTATGTGTGTAATAGGCAAAATAATTTGAATTAATAAATGAAGTAATTATCACATTTTATATAAAACTTAGTTTAAAAAAAAAAGAAAGAAATAAAAGGAAAGGAAATAGAAAGAAGAAATGAAAAAGCGTGAAGAAAGCTTTGATTTTTTTGAAGCAAGTAGGAGGTGGCCAAACGTTAGAAGAAATGAGAGAATTGGGTGATTAGTGATCTTCAAGATTTGGATCAGTCCTTACATCATTTAATATACTAAAAGACTTAACAAAAAAGATAAGAAAACCGAGGATGAAGTCCTCTGGAAAGCAGCAAAAAAAAATACTGGACAATATTTCTACCTAAACCAAACTAAGGGTTGAAGAAAATTGGAATTTAAGAAGGAAAAGTGACTTCCAAGGCTTAAAGGTAAGCTTTCTTGAGCTATTCTGTGCATTATTACACTTCTAAAATTGATGTTTATTGGATTAAATATATGTATGGGGTTGAAATTAGGCAAAAGTTAGGTTGATAACAAGAACATGTCAAGGATTATATGAAAACGGATTGATAGGAGGGTTTTAGTAAAAAAATCATAACTTGGTCTAGAAAGATTGAAACGAGATGATTCTTATTGATTTAGAAATTATAGTCCGTGATCTTTCTACTAGTATAAGGTTCATGCCTTGACACCTTATGAATCAATGCCAGCATCCTTGAGAAATTGGCTGAAAAACAGCTTCATACGGGGTGACATATGTTAGTGAATCCACTTATGGTTAGATTTTAAGTGGAATAATGTTAAAATTATGGCTTGTTTTCAACTGGAGAATCGTTACTACTCGATCTTAGTGAATAAAAGTTTAAAAATAATGGCAAGTGAATAACCATGTCTCGAGATAAGTTGCTTTGATTCAATTGTGATTGACAAAATTGAACCAATAGTCATTATTGCACAGTTTTAGAAAAATAACTATAACTTTCGATAGGAAGCTTTGATTTGAATAATTCTTATTGATTTGAAAACTAGATTCACAGGGATTTCTAATGGTATAAGGCTTGTGCCACAGTTACTCATGGATTGATACCAGAAATGACATAAATATGACTGAAAAACCAACCCTGCGCAAACAAGGTTGGTGATGAGCTAATTTGGGGGCTGTTTTCGAACTTTTTATTGTTAAAATTTGAGCTAGTGACCTTCACAAAAGATGTAGTCCTGTGAATTTAGATTGGAACCATATAACCTTTGTGCCCTGGTTCTTTGTGGATTGCCCCAGAAATGGCATGAATATGGCTGAAAACCAAATCTGCGTAAAAAGGGTTGGTAAAGCACAAGATTGAGGGCTAATTTTGGAATGGGTTTTGTTAGAATTTGACCTGGTCGCCTTCATAAAAATTATAGTCCATGAAATGTAGTTTCTATAAATATGATCATTTTCCTCATACGACATATCAATTGAAAGTTATGATAAAATGAAATATGGTCCTTGGTTAGACTGATGAGCTGAGTCTACAAGCTATGAACTGATTTTGAGTGAGAATTTGGGAATGGTATGATGCTTAAGAGGAATAGTTGTCTTCACAAGAAATGTTTATATTTGAGGCTAGTATCTGAGGGTATAAAGCTTTAAAAATTTGGTCAAGTAGAACTAGAGTTATGCCCATTTGAGTAGATACTGGTCAAGAAGCTATGACCAGAAGCTGTGGACCTCGTCTTACGGACTGTCTCGCGGTTACGTTCTAACCAGAAACCATGTGCAGAAGCTGTCCACAGCTGGGAAATCCAACTTCTTTAGTTAAATACATTTTCATCTTAGATTAAACATTTTCTAATTTAACCCCTAATTGTAGGTACTTCAGATAACAATGGCCGTGAAGACCTCTAGCTATTGAATATAACTAGTGAGTGTCCTAAACCTCATTTTGCTTACCAATTACTGTTTTACCAAATCATGGGAGTGTTGTTGGCACTTAAAAGCAAATGATATTATAAAAATTACAAGCTTACTGTGAGTGTCCTAAAATCATTTCTATCTATTGTCATCGATTTTTATGAAAATCATGTGACTTGTTGAATGGCTTAACAGTGTGACTTGTTATAAGTTGACATGATATTATACTTGTTAATTGTGTCTAAATTGCTATGAACCAGTTGTGTATTTTATTACACTGGGAAGTACTTGTAATTGTTAAGTGTAGTTGTACTTGTTATGAACCCAATTGCGTACTTTATTGCACTGGGCAATACTTGCTAAGCATACTTGTGCATGTTCATGATTGTTGAGTGCTAATGATACTCGATATAAGTCCGGTTGTGTACTTTATCACACCGACAGTACTGGTACTTGTTAAATTCAAAGTGTGCTTGTGCATGTTATACTTGTGAATGATTCCGGCCTTGAGCAGTTGGTCTTGGCTGAGCCGGCAGTGGGCCTGGTCACCAAGTTTTGGCTACCTTGGTCTCTCAACACCTTCCTACCTGCAAGGAGGTTTTGTAGGACAAGGGGGTGTACGGGAAAAGTACTTGGGTAGAACTCGAGCTACCAAACCGGTGAGTGCCGGAGGCAATAAATTGGTGAAGGGCCGGAGGCCAACGTACTTGATTCGCCCATAGGCAGTACTTGTCGTGACAATCATGTAATCTCAAATGGTACTGAACAGGACTTTGAGCCGTATATTTTGGACTCGATCTTGAAGGGTATTGGATCTGATCTTGAGCTTGACTCGATCATGACCAGTACTTGACATGATTTTGAGCGGTACATGACTTGGTCCTAAACAGTACTTGACTTGATCGTACGTATCCTTTTTTATCACATCCACTTTTCAAACAAATATGCTTTAAAGAATTTTTCGACTGGATTTAAAAAGAAAGGACCTCATTGGGCTTTAAGCTCGTCCTTGTTTAAACTTGTTTTCCTTACAGGTATCTAACCACCGGAAGGGAAAGAGAGTGTGCAGGAGAAAGGTTTCCTAGTATACTACGGTTAAATAGGTGGATGTATTTCAGAGCTAAATGGCTCAAGCAATGTAATCATTTTTGAGGATATATGTAAATTTCAATGTTTGACTATGTTTTGGCATATGACTACTTGTGATTGAGACCTGGCGCGAGCCAGGCAGGCGTCTCGATTAGGGTTTGGGATAGGCTTTGGTTGGGGGCGTCATAGAATTAACTTGGTTAATTAGTGTATCGTTAATGCAGCTTAGTATTTTATTTTGTTTTATTTTTGTTTATTTTTATTCACTTTTAGTTTTCTGGTTAGTTAGTTGCATAGAAATATCAATTCATGTTTTCAGCCCCCTAAGTCTTGGCTGTTATATTTATGCCTCCTTAAGCTCTTTCATTTTATGCAATTAAGGCCCTCCTAATTACAGATTGACCCCCTAGAGTCTGTTTCTTTTCAATTAGATCCTCTACTCTTGCAATTAGTCCATTAACATTGCTAGAATTTACTGTTTTGTTCTCCCAATTTACTTTGATTTGCATTTTGCCCCTTAGACTTTGTGCAATCTTTCTAATTTTGCATTTAATTAGTTATATTTTCAATTTTGTCCTTTTAATCCCTTAAGTTTGCAATTTTGTTTTTAGGCCCTTTAATTTGATGGAATTTGCATTCTTTTCCCCCGATTTATTAGTATTTTTTTATTTTTTTTATGGCTTATGTTTTACTTATCTCTATGATGATACCTTGACGTGTTTATTTATTTTGTTAGTATTTAGTACCGGGTCTTCAAGAGGTATCCCTATTACCCATTAATTTCTCTTTATATGCTCCAATGTGCCTTACGTGATTTTTATGCATTTTTATTCATATATTCCCTATTTTTGCACGCTCTTTGTGTATTTATTTCTTTTATGCTATTTAATTTTAAATTTTATTATTTATTTATTATTATTTTGGTAAAAAGTGTAATATTTTTGTATTTAGATAGTCAATGTAATAATTAGATTATTTTTCCATTCGTTTTTGTTTATGAATATTTGTATATTTAGATAGCAAGTGTAATAGATAGGGCATTTTTAATTTCTCCTCATTTAAATTGTAAATTAAGCCCCCCGGTGTAATAGTTAGGGTTTATTTGCTTTTGCGTGCTTATTTATTTTACCGCTTTCATTAGGATTTTGCATCTAGATATTATGGCTATGTGTTATGTTCTCCTACTTGACTTTATATGTCTTTATATGTTTAATTTGCTTTTAATTCATGCTTTACTATTTAATTGATGCTTTATTAGTTTTATTTTTCCGTCACCACACTAGTCCAACGCTAGTTGTGATTTTCTCGTTTCCCTGCTAGTCCAATGCTAGTGGGAATCCCTAGAAAGGGCTAATCCAACGCTAGACTCTTAGGGCATTTTAATATTAGGTGCATTTGTGTGCATTTTACATCCCACTTCACATATTTTAGTATTATTTTCCATTTTGCATGATGATGATGATGATTATTATTATTATTGTTATTATTTATTTTTACGCATCTTTAAATGCATGACATCTAGGTTGCATTTTCACTTAGAATTTAGGTCATTTTTGTGTGATCCGACTAGAAATAGTCACCAACTCACGTGGGAAGCGGTGGTGTACATGCCGTTCCCCCCTCCGTGAGTAGAAATATTCAGTCACGAGATGTTAGTTCACCGTATCTGTCATGTTGCATACCCATTTTCTTTCTTAACTTAATATATATTATTATTTTCTTTTCTTTTTGCATTGCATTTTGCAAAGACACTCGTGACTCCCTCGAGGCCTCAACTTGGGTTTCGCAATTAGTGTGATAATTCGACCAAGCCTCGACGAGACATTTCGACCCTCTCGATACTCACATTTAGACTTACGATTTGCATTCATATAGATACATTTGAACGCAATAGAATTTAGGGTTAATTTAATAAATTTTGATTAAACCTCGCAACTAGCCTCAGCTAGGTGGAAAATGTGCCTTATGCGCAAGCCTTTGCCTTCCCTTTCTTCAAATGTGACTCTCGAACCTTTTTCTCTCTTTTTTTGGTAGACCAGAGTCGGAAAAGGGGTTTTTAAATATTTTTTAAAATTTTTATTTTTATTTTGTTTTGCTAAATTATTTTTCGGGTGACTTGGTACACCGTAACTCAATACCAAGTGGCGACTCCATTTCAAAAATAAAACCCTTTTTCAAAAATCAGTTGGCCAAAACTGTCGCACTTTTTTGTCCCAGCCTTATTTTTATTATTTTTCTTAAATAACACTTTTTCAATAAAAACTCGATTTTTTGCACACGCGCACGGTTTTTCCCAGATACTTGCTTTTCAAAAAGGGTCTCGAACCGAACCGTCTTTTCCTGGCGTGACAGTCAACGACCCCACCGTGTGTCATTTCGGGGCGCGACAAGGGGCACTACTACTCTCATGTGACATGCAACCTAGACTTCAACTAATTCCTTTCCAACATTATTGCCAACTCTTGTTGCATAATAACAACTAAGAATTCATAGTCGGTGATCAAGCAACTACAAAGCAATACAAACCAAAATAAAGAACAAAAATCACAAGACAGCATGAATAATCACAAACAGGTCATATGCATAAAGGCATTAGTTTCTTCTAACCCCAGATTGATAAATTAGCACATATCCATGATGAATTTCACATAAAAGATCCAAGCTTTAATAGAACAATTCATAATAATCAGGATAAATGATGTGCGCAAAGGTAGCGAGATTGCCAAGACCGCTTGAATGATCCAAGTATGATAGCTTCGAATGCCTCTTCAATGAAGAACTAACAACCTAAAGCTCTAAACTAGACCAATGTGAGCGAGTTCAATATGTCTAATCTAAAACTCTAAGAACTTGATCAAACGCGAAAGAAATCCTCAAGCTAGGGTTTAGGTCGCCACAAGGATAACTTGATAAGACCAAGAGTAGTTCTATTCCAAGAACCAAGAAAACTCTCAATTGAGCTCTCAAACACACGAAATTATTCTGAAAATTCTTGTTAAATTCGTAATAGGAAAAAGGCCTTTAAATAGGCTTACAAGATAGTTCTAGAATTCTTAACTAAAACAACTTTGAAACAATAAGGAAACTACTCAAATAACAACTAGAGTTCTAGAACTTTATTAAAACAATAAGGAAACAATAATTTAAAAGCCTCATGGGCTAGCCGAATGCCCTACATGGGCATTGGTCGTTCATCTCAATGCTTCAATCTTTATGGCAACTTTGGATAGCTTCATGATCATTTTCTTCAGCCATAATCACGTTTACAAGTATTGGTGATGGTGAATTATTGGCCCAAGCAACCTCTTTCTCAGGCAAGTCCATAATCAATCCATGCAATGCTTCCTTCATTCTCCTTGATCTAGCACGCGTCATTGGTCCATCTAAGCCTTGCAAAGGATCCTTGGTATTTGTCATCTTCGCTACATTCATAGAGTCTCCTTGATCCATATCATTCCCTCCTTCCTTGAAAGGATACGCCCTCGAATCACCTACATCATAAAGAGTAAGATTAGAAACATTAAAAGTAGCACTTATAGCCCCATACTTATTTGGTAGGTCGATCTTATAGGCATTGTCTCCTATGCGTACAAGCACTTGGAAGGGACCATCTCCACGTGGGCCATGTTTGGATTTCCTTTGAGTAGGAAACCTCTCTTTCCTCATGTGCACCCACACCCAATCACCAGGTTCGAAAACCATCTTCACACGCCCTTTGTTGGCAACTCGTGCATAATGCTCATTCCTTTTCTCAATATTAGCTCTCACCTTAGTATGTAATTCCCTAACAAAATCAGCCTTCTTCTTGCCATCCAAATCTACACGTTCATTAGTAGGCAAAGGAAGAATATTTAAAGGTGTTAAAGGATTAAACCCATAAACAATCTCAAAAGGTGAGTAGGAAATAGTAGAATGAGTCACACGATTGTAAGCAAATTCAATGTGTGGAAGGCATTTTTTCCAATTCTTTAAGTTACGTTGTATGATTGCACGTAACAAAGCAGTGAGTGTTCTATTAACAACCTCAGTTTGACCATCAGTTTGTGGATGTGCAAAAATATAAAACAACAATTTTGTGCCCAACTTACTCCACAATGTGCACCAGAAGTGACTAAGGAATTTAACATCACGATCACTCACAATTGTTCTTGGCATGCCATGCAAACGTACGATTTCCTTAAAGAATAAGTCAGCAATATGTGTAGCATCATTGGTTTTGGCACATGCAATAAAGTGAGCCATTTTGCTAAACCTATCAACTACAACAAATATGCTATCTTTACCACTAGATGACCTTGGTAAACCTAAAACAAAGTCCATAGATATGTCTACCCAAGGTTGATGAGGGACGGGTAGAGGAGAATATAAACCATGTGGTTAAACCTTTGATTTTGCTTGCCTACATGCAATGCATTTATCACACACAAATTGAACATCATGTCACATGTTTGGCCAATAAAAATGCTCATTTAAAATAGACAAAGTCCTCTTAATTCCAAAGTGTCCCATAGCACCTCCCCCATGTGTTTCCCTAACAAGCAATTCACAAAGAGAACAATTAGGCACACACAATTTATCACCCTTAAACAAATAACCATCATGCCTAATGTATCCCTCATGAGCTCATTTTTCACAAAGTTTCCAAAGGTGAGAAAATTCAGCATCATTCTTATACAAGCCCTTAACAAGTTCAAAACCAAGCAATTTAGCATGTAAAGTGGTAAGAAGAGTATACCTCCTTGAGAGTGCATTAGCTACAATGTTCTCCTTACCTTGCTTGTATTTGATGATGTAGGGAAAAGTCTCAATAAATTCTAACCACTTAGCATTCCTTTATTCAATTTACCTTGAGACTTCAAGAACTTCAAGCTCTCGTGGTTAGAATGAATGACAAATTCCCTAGGTAGCAAGTAGTGTTGCCATGTTTGCATGGTTCTCACCAATGCGTAGAACTCTTTATCATAAGTTGGATAATTCAATGTTGCACCTTGCAATTTCTCACTAAAGTAAGCAATAGGCTTTGATTCTTGCATAAGAACAGCACCAATTCCAACCCCAGAAGCATCACACTCTACTTCAAACACCTTGTCAAAATTTGGCAAACCTAACAAAGGAGCATGAGTTAGTTTTTCCTTTAATAAATTAAAAGCTTCTTCATGCTTACCTTCCCACTTAAACACTACATTCTTCTTGACAAGTTCATTAAGAGGTTCAGCAATAGTGCTAAAATTATACACAAACCTCCTATAAAAACTTGCAAGACCATGAAAAGATCTCACCTCGTTTGCATTAGTGGGAGTCGGCCAATCTCTCATAGCTTGTACCTTGGAGTCGTCCACCTTAATGCCGTGTGAACTTACTACAAAACCAAGAAAAACCACAAACTCCATGCAAAAGGTACACTTAGACAAATTAGCATATAGTTGATTTTTACCAAGAACAAGAAAGATTTCATGCAAATGATTAACATGCTCTTCTAGGGACTTACTATATACTAGGATATCATCAAAATATACTACTACAAATTTACTGATGAAAGAACAAAATACATGATTCATAAGACGCATAAAAGTACTAGGAGCATTAGTTAATCCAAACGGCATAACTAACCACTCATATAACCCATACTTAGTCTTAAAAGCAGTTTTCCATTCATCCCTTTCTTTCATTCTAATTTGGTAGTATCCACTTTTAAGATCAATTTTTGAAAAGATAATAGAACCATACAACTCATCTAGCATGTCATCTAATCTAGGAATAGGATGACGATACTTTACCGTTATTTAATTGACGGCTCTACAATCCATACACATCCTCCACGTACCATCTTTCTTTGGAACAAGTATCACGGGTACGGAGCATGGACTTAGGCTCTCTCGAACAAAGCCTTTATCAATGAGCTCATCCACTTGGCGTTGAATTTCCTTTGTTTCCTCGGGATTTGCTCGATATGCAAGGCAATTTGGAATACTTGCACCAGGTATGAAGTCAATTTGGTGCTCAATACCCCTCAATGGTGGTAAGCCACGTGGTATTTTCTTCAGGGAATAAATCCTTAAAATCCTGCAGTAAAGAAACAACCACACTAGGAAGAGAAGGATCAATATCATTAATGGAAAAGAAAACATCTTTGTACAAAACTATAAGCACTTGTTGCTTAGCCATCAACACTTCTTCGATTTCACTCTTGGTAGCATAAGCATTAACTCTTTGTCTTTCTTTTCCTTCATTCTCTTTTCTCTCCTTCTTCCTCTCTCGGCCCTTACCATTGGTAAGTCTGACTCACTCTTTTCCTCCCTTTTGCTTGTTCCTTTTTTGTTGCTTGATTGACCCTCTCTAGTTTTGAAATCTTTTGCAATTCTTACTTGATCAGCATGAGCATCAATAGGTGACAAAGGATTAAGAGAGACTTTCTTACCATTCCACATAAACGAGTACTTGTTAAGGTAACCGTCATGTTGTACCTTTCGATCAAATTGCCAAGGACGTCCAAGAAATATGTGACATGCTTGCATAGGTACAATATCACACCATACCTCATCCTTATACTTATCAATAGAGAATGGCACAAGTACTTGTCTAGTCACCTTCATGTCCATAGTATCAGCAATCCAATGCAATTTGTAGGGTTTTGGATGCTTTATAGACTCCAATCCAAGCTTATCTACAAACAAAGTAGAAGCAACATTAGTACAACTTCCACTATCAATAATCAAATTGCATACCTTATTGAAGACAGTGCATTGAGTATGGAAGAGATTTTCCCTTTGAATATGCTCATCATCCCCCTTAGGTTGCACACTTAAGGCTCGCCTTGTAATAAGTGTATCTCCATGATCAGCATCATAGGCTTTCTCAGAATCACTTTCTCCTTCCAATGGTGGCATCTCATCATCATCACTAGAAGTTATACTTGCCACATTTACATCATCCATCATAACAATAGCCCTTTTGTTTGGACAATTTGAAGCCTTGTGTCCAAAACCTTGGCACCTAAAGCATCGAACATCCCTCATTCATGTGGAATTTTCTCCCTTATGCTTTGATTGAGGTCTAGAGGTTGATGCCTCTTGCTTGTTCTTCACGAACTCCCTCGCTTGTGGAGCAACTCGATTTTCTCTAAAATGTGGAAAAGATCGATCCTCCCTAGAAGTTGAAGCTTGAAAACCATACCTTTCGCTTGTTTGGTTTTCTCTCCATTGAGCTCAATTAGTGTTGTTCATGGATGCCCTTGCTTTGCATGATTTAAGTTGCCTCTCTATCTTGATAGCCTTCTCTACAAGATCACCAATTTCCAAGTAATGTTGAAGCTCCAAGACTTCTCTAATCTCGGCATTGAGTCCAGCAATAAATGGTTACATTAATGCCTCTCCCTCTTCCCTAATATCAGCTCGGATCATGAGCATCTCCATCTCCTTGTAGTATTCATCCACCGTTATTGATCCTTGCCTTAGGAACTGTAGTCGTTGATGTAGGTCACGAGAGTAGTAGCTCGGCACAAATCTCTTCTTCATGATTGCTTTCATCTCTCTCCATGTCCTCACGAGCTCAGCATCACATCTTCTCCTATCTTTCACAAGTTGATCCCACCAAACACTAGCATAATCAGTAAATTCAACTGCAGCTAATTGTACCTTTTTCTCCTCGGAGTAGTTGTGGTAGTTGAATACATGCTCTACTTTGCATTCCTATTCAAGGTACGCCTCAGGATCAAGCTTTCCTTGGAATGGAGGTATCTTCATTTTGATGCTTCCAAGATTGCCATCTTGTTGGTTGCACACCCTCCTTCCTTTGCGTGAGATAATCTCTTCATAATCTAAATCATAATCCTCTTGCTCTTCCTCAATGGTCGGATTGTTGAACACACTTGCTTTCCCCTTCACGGATGACTCTACATCATCCATGCATGTATGGATCCTCCTAAAGTCCTCTTGCATAGTTCTCAACAAAGTCTCAATGTCCTTAAACTTTTGCTCAACTTGCTCGGCCATGATTACAAAGAAAATCCTGCAAAAACAAGTTAGTAACAATAAACAAATAAAAAGGAAATTGCCTTACTTCTTTCCCTTAGTGTATACACTCGTTCCCTCGTGTATCACTCAAGTTGTTGGCTTTTTCCCTCCAGTGAGCTCACCACTAAGCCTTTTTCCACTCTTGAGATGCTTTCTTGTAGGTTCTTAGATAAAAACCTGCTCAATCAATCTCACCAAGACCTTATAGCAACTCAAACACAAGAATAAATATGAGAGTAATCAATGTGGAAAGCTTAGAGTAGGGTTTGATCAAGATAAGTCCAAGAAAAGATGAAAAAGACAAGATTTGACTCAAGAAAACACAGTTTGAAAACCCTAATGTGTGGTATTCTTGTGTGTAAAATCTTGATTTTCAAAGTTTTCTTGAAAGAAAATAGTGTTTTGTGTAAAAACAAAGTTTTCAAGATTTCCTAATGAAGATAGGATCCACAAACCGTAGTTCACAAATTGTTTATTTACTCGTTAAATATTTTATCGAACAAAAAAAAAATTATATTTTACTGGTATGGTTGCATGACTTGAGCACTCACTGGGCTATTTTAGCTCGTCCCATTTATTTGTTTTCTTTAACCAGGTTTCCAAAACTACTAAAGCTGGAAAAGCTGATTTGGACCTCGTAAATATTTTGTTTTTTGTGTTTTGATAGCCTAAATGTGTAGGCTTTTATTGTAAATATTATTATATTTTTGGGATGTAATACTCTTGTAATATTTACACTTTTAAGTAAACATTTTGAATGTATTTATTTATGAGTGCATTTTATTTCGAGTTAAGTACGCTTGGATGTTTGAGCGAGTGCGTGTTTGAGTCCTGGCGAGAGCTAGGCAGGCAGTCCGCTAAGCCCTTTGGTGCGCCTCTGGGTAAGGTGGGGCTGTCACACTTTGGACCTAAAATGTGACCATCAGCCTTTGACTCCTTGAATGGATGCTAAATGGTGAACCTCCAATGCCCAAATGTCATGTTTTGAATACCTTGTGACCTCCAAATAACCCAAGTTGATGAAATTCGTCGGTGAAGCTTCTAAGAATGAGACAGCTGTCACCACGCACGTATCAAACTCCCCCTCTTCAAAACGATTCATCCTCGAATCGTCACCTATAATAGATAAGCAACAAGGTACGATCACAAGGGATTGTTCAACACTTGGTGGCTCTTCCTCCTATGGCTCCTCCAATGATTCAAGAACGACACACTCTTCCACTGATGCTTCATCATCAATGCCACAAGACTCCTCCAATGGTGCTTCATTTTCTACCTCAATATGTGCCTCCATTTGTTGTGAACGTTCTTGGACTTTAAACTCCATAGTTGATTGGTGCGTCTCCTCATGGACTACGTGATTTTGCTTTTCCTTTGAAGCAACATTGCATGACTCAAGATGGTCCACAAACTTCTCTTCCTCCTTTAGGAAAGATTCACATTGATCCTTCATCTCATCCCATAATGAATCTAAACGATGACTTCTAGAGGATTTGGATTTCGAAGACCTCTCCCTTGTCTTTGAAGCATTGCCCTCATACCCATATTCATTGTTGACTGCCTTTGTAGAGGATTTGGAATGGTGCCTTTTATCACTCGATCTCTTGGCATCCCAACTATCTTTGCTTTTATTAACACCTATTTGGGGTTCACAAATGTATAGACTAGGATCTTCGAAGGTCAACATCAATAACCTGTAAAAATAATCAAATTTCCTCCAATTCTTGGCTTTTATGAAAATCTCACTTTTATGCCGTTTTCCATTCAAGTATTTTTCCAATCTTACTACTCCCTTTTTTTTTAATAAAACAAAACAACTCACACAATACAAAAATCAACTCCCAAAAAACAAACAAAACAAAAACTGAAATTTTTTTTGGAAAAATCAGATGAACAGTACCGGACGCGAACAGTACTTGCGGCATGAACAGTGTTTCGCGTGAACAGTCTGGCGTGAACAGTATGTGAACAGTGATGCTTTTTTTTTTAAAATTTTTTCATATCAATAACAAAAGATCACAACTTTGATTCAAGAAAAATCAGATCTTGAATCAAGAACAACACAACAAAAATTAAAACATATATCCAAATAGATTGACAACAAAAGAGATATACCCAAGTAGGTTAAACGCAATGAAAAAAATAAACCTAATTCTCTTTCACGATCCAATAGCTTTGATACCACTTGGTGCGAATGCAAGGAGTCCGTGGGTCTTGGGTGGTGATTTCAATGTGATTTCTTCAGCAGCTAAGAGGGTAGGGGGGAGACCTCCAAATGTTCGTGATATGGTGGAATTCAACATGGCCATTCTCAATGCAGGTATTCAGGAGGTGACTTTTGATGATTCTCCATTCACTTGGACCAATGGTAGGATGTGGCAGCGTCTTGATCGAGTATTTATAAATGATCATTGGTCTTCGGCATTCTCCAGTTCAAAATTGTCTCACTTGCCAAGAGGTAGGTCTAATCATTGCCCTTTGCTTTTTGTTTGTAGTAATGTGAGTCACAAGGGTTCTCCATTTCGTTTTTTGAATATCTGGTGCCAACATGAGGAATTTCAACATCTGGTAAAAGAATCTTGGGAACAACTGGTGTTCAGCAAGGGTTTACTTGGTTTTTTTCATAAACTAATGAGGCTATGGAAAGCTCTACAACAGTGGAATAAAACTAGCTTTGGCAATATTTCAAAGCAAGTGAAGGAGGCAGAAGCGGTGACGACTGAGGCGGAAAGAGTTTATGATGAGGCGAGGAATACTGTGGCCCGAGTCAAGTTGAATGAAGCGAGGGCTAATCATAATAAGCTCCTTGCACTGGAATGCAATTTATGGCAACAAAAATCTGCCATTAAATGGCTCGCAGAAGGGGATGTAAACACAGCTTATTTTCATTCTTTGGTTAGGCAAAGGAGAAACCAGAACTTCATTGGTAGGATTCAAAAGAAAGATGGGAGTTGGATAGAGGAGTCAGAGGAAATTAAGGCCTCAGCGATAGAGTACTACTCTAACCTATTTGGTGATGATAGAATTACCTCTCCTCTTAATGGAATTCCTTTCTCTCTACCCCAAATTTCTAATGAGCAGAATGCGAGTATGTTTGCAATTCCTGAGGTTCAAGAGGTTAAGGAGGTGGTTTTTTCAATCCATGTTAATAGCACCGCAGGACCAGATGGCTTTGGAGCCATGTTCTATCAGGTATGTTGGGATATCATCCAAAATGACTTAATGGAGGCTGTTGTTGACTTTTTTAGAGGAGGGCAACTACCGAGGGGTTTTACCAGCACCATGATTGTTCTTCTTCCTAAGAAATCTAGGGCTTCACAATGGAGAGACTTTCGGCCTATAAGTCTATGCAACGTAAGTTCTAAGATTATCTCTAAAATTCTGAGTTGTTGTATTAATATGCTTCTACCTACTATTATTGCGCAGTGGCAAACAGGCTTTGTACCAGGTAGGGGCATTATAGATAATATTTTGACAGCGCAAGAAATGGTGACTGAGATCGACAAAAAGCTGAAGAAGCCTAATCTTGTTTTGAAGTTAGACATGGAAAAGGCATATGACCGGGTAAACTGGTCCTTCTTGATGGCGATGATGAAGGGTTATGGATTTTCTGAACAAGTGGTGGACTTGATCTATCGGTTGTTGGCTAACAATTGGTTTTCAATATTGATCAATGGGGAGGCATCGGGTTTCTTCAAATCCTTTCGCGGGGTGAAGCAAGGGGACCCTCTTTCTCCTGCTCTCTTTTTACTGGCTGCTGAATATTTGGGGCGTGGTATTAGCCATCTTTTTTACTCCCATCAATCTCTCTATTATGGCTCAAAAGGTGGTAAGATTCCATATTTATCTTTTGCGGATGATACTATTATTTTAACGAGATGCTTGAGGCATGGTTTGTGTATATTGTGAGATTTTTTGCAACATTATCAGGTAGTCTCGGGTCAGAGGATTAATGTAGCTAAAAGTTCCTTTATATGCTCTGATAAAGTTGCTTCTAGAAGTATTCATAGAATTAAACAGGTATTGGGGTTTAAAAGGGAATCTCTTCCTTTTCAGTATCTTGGTGTCCCATTATTCAAAGGGAGAGCAAAGAAGCTGCTGTTTGATGGAGTAGTTGACAAAATTAGAAAGATAATTGCTCATTGGAACTCTAGATATTTATCATCAGGGGGGAAGTTAATTTTGATTTGACATGTATTATCATCGATTCTCTTTTATTTGGTGCAGGTGTTGGCTACTTCAAAAGGTGTGATAATTAGCATTGAAAAGATCTTTAATGCTTTTTTATGGGATAGCAGAGACGGTCGTCAAACACACTGGGTCTCTTGGGAGAGAGCGTGTTATCCTGTTGCTGAAGGAGGTTTGGGGGTTCGTGCAATATCTGATATGGTGAATGCATGTTCAATAAAATTGTGGTGGAAATTGAGAAGAAAAGAACCCTTTTGGGCTAAATTTATGTTTTCTAAATATATTAAAGAGATGCACCCGTTATTAGTGGAATCCTCTGGTTTCCTACTTTGGAGAAGATTGGTTCACATCCGGATCCTAGCAGAGTCTCAGATTAGATGGAGTGTTGGAGCGGGGATGATCGATTTTTGGCATGATTGTTGGGTGGGAGAGGAATGTTTATCTTCTATTTGTAACATTCCTAATCTATCTTTTACTTTGGTTGCTGAATTTTTTACTGCAGATGGGTGGAATAAAGAGAGGCTCAGGACGTGGGCTCAATTACCTCAATTTGTTACAAGGCTAGTTGCTCTTGATAGTAGTGGTCTCCCTTCATTGAGACAGGTTTATGTAAGGGAGTAGTACTCCTTGTTTATTTTCTCTATAGCTAGTAAGGGAATAATTCTTTTTATTTTTAAATTTCTTCATTTTCTCTATGTAATGGAGGTTCGGTTGAGCCCCCCTCCAATTCTTGTACTTCTTTTTAATATTAATAAAATTCAGGGCTAGCATCCCCACCCCTAAAAGGGGTTTGCCAAAAAAAAAAATCTTTGATACCACTTGACGGAGAAATAGGGACCCTAGGAAGGCGATGCTCCTAAAACCTTCAAATCTTCACACAGGAACATCCCAGAGGATCGTCTTGAAGATCAGGTGATAACCCAATCCAATCCCTCTTGTATAATTGGACCAAATTATCAAAATACACGAACTCCTTGTTGAACAGTTTGACCCCAAACCAACTCGTGGAATGAAACCAATCAATTTAACAAGTAGAAAACCTGAAACCCTAATCAAACTTGTTGAATAGAACTTAAGGTATAAAGTATACCTCACAAGAATCACTCTTGAAAAGGCTCACGATAGTTCTCATTCCAAGAACTAACCAAGACTTTCACACAGAGAGAAAACATCAATTTCCATTGACTAAATCATAATTCAACATTAACAATTATTGAAAACCCTATGATAACTAGCCTTATATAAGCGTACAAAGCCTAAGAGACATAAATGGAAAGTCTAAATTAAATATAATTTAAAACTAAACTAAAAACTAATGAAAAATAATAAAATCGTAAAGCTGCTAATCCAGACCGCAGGGATGGCCGTGGGACGGCCTGTATTAGAATGTCTGTGATTGGCTTCTGGTCTTGTCCTTTGAAAATTCGCCCTCGCACGTTGGACCTAAAACGTGACCACCAGCCTTTGACTTCTTGAATGGATGCTAAATGGTGAACCTCCAATGCCCAAATGTCATGTTTTGAATACCTTGAGACCTCCACATAACCCAAGTTGATGAAATTCGTTAGTGAAGCTTCTAAGAATGAGACAGGCATCACCACGCACGTATCAGTCTTTTAGAAAATAAATAGTAGTTCTCTTCATAGTATTCTGCCTTGAATTGTTTGAATGCTAAGGTCTTTATTTGGTGATGTCTAAGCTGGTATTCAATTGACTTTTTACATATTCCATCGAATCTGATATTGGTTTCTATTTCATATGGTCTATGATTAATCCCCTTAATCCAAATCTGATGGATTGTTGGGATTAAGTCTTCCTCGTGCCATTTTAGTGGAGCAGTTCGAATATTTATAATTATTGATTGGGCATTACAAAGTATCTCTTTTTCTACTATCGTACACAATTGTCTTCCAAAATAACAAAGTTGGGGCTTGAGTATAGTACCAGTTCCTCTGATAATAATTAGTCTCTGAAGAAATCCCAAATTCAATAAAGTTTGGGTTGTCACCATCATGTTTTCTTTTCCAGTCGATATTTTGAAAAGCTAAAATTTGCTGAGATCCTCCCTTGCTGTCAAAAGATAATAGTTTAATTGTCATCCACAAGTAGACATGTACACCTTTGGGTATTTACAATTGGGCTTGCATGTATTTACAACTGGGCTTGCATATCATATTTATATGAGCTAGTGAAGTCAAGGGACCACTGAATGGTGGTATCACTTTTGCAATTGTAGTTGTATGTTTTCTTTTGTAGTTGGGATCACATCATCATCATTCGAAGCTTTCATTAAAGAGGAAAATTGGGACAAATTTTTTGAATTTTTTTTATTTCAAATTAATTTGATTCTTCATGCTTGAGCAAGTTTTGGAAAAGACCGACTTCAAATTTAAAATAGTTTATACTAGAGCAAAATTTCAAAACTAGATTTCAAATTCATTTCATTTAATTTATACTTGAGCAAAATTTTGAATGGATCAACTTCAAATGAATTTTGATATTTTATACAGGGTTAAATCTTGAAAGGAGTAATTTGGTTTGATGCCATACATTGGGGCAAAAATTTTTAAAATTTATTTTGAGTTGATTTGGATGTCATGCTTGATAGTTGCTTTCATGTTTTCTTATTTTTTAAATTTCATCACATTTATTGTGTCCAACAGCCTGGATCATTTTCTGTTTATTTCAAGCTGGCTGCCCAAACTCCGCATTTATTTTATCTTGCCAGCCCAGGATTATTGCATTTATTTTGTCCAGCAGCCAGGACCGCTTCTATTATTTTAGTCTGGCAACCCAGACTTTGCATTTTCATTTAGCATTAAATTTGTTTTGTCAAGCAGCCTAAACCACTGTATGTTTCTTTTTACTCTGACAACCTAGACTATACATCAAAAGATTTTCCAAAAACTGGGAAGTCATTCATGAATACCTCCATTATTCTCTCAATATAATCACAGAAAATGGCCATCATACAATGTTGAAAGGTGGTAGGCATGTTGCAAAGGCTAAAAGGCATACGCCTAAAAGCAAATGTCCCATAAGGACAAGTAAAGGTCATCTTCTCTTAATCCTCAAGTGCTATAGCTATCTGCTTATACCTTGAATAACTATCCCAAAAGCAATAAAATGCACAACTAGATATACGCTCAAGCATAACATCAAGAAAAGGCAGAGGGAAATGATCCTTCCTAGTAGTTGAATTTAACTTCCTATAATCAATACAAACTCTCCACCCAACCACTAGCCTAGAAGGTATAAGCTCATCATCTTTCCCTTTTACAATTGTAGTACGACCTTTCTTTGGTACTACATGGATTGGTCTTATCCATTGAATATCAGAGATGGGATAGATGAAGCCAACATCCAACTACTTCAAGATCTCTGATTTCACCACCTCTTTCATATTGGAATTAAGCCTTCGTTGAGCTTCTATTACTGGCTTACAATTGTCTGCCAATAATATACGATGCACACACATAGAAGGACTTATCCTATTTATGTCAGAGATTGACCAACAAATTGCCTTTTTGTGTTTCTTTAAAACTCTAAGCAGTTTGTCATTTTGCTTAGAGTTCAATTCATTGCTCACAATGATAGTCAATGTATCCATCTCTCCTAAAAACTAATACCTGAGATGCTTCGGTAATGGCTTTAGTTCCAATGTAGGAGCTTGGATCTCAGATGGTGGTGGTAGCCCATTGCTTACTCCTAAATCCTCAAATACTGATTTTCTCTTATATGGTTCTCTAGAATCTAGGTTTAATACTAGCTCCTCTACTTCTTCACACTCCTCCAATGTTGGACCCCTACCAGACAGGCACAACTCTAGTGTATCTTTTCCTAGAGCAGCTAACTCAAATTCCTTCGCCAAACCCCCACTAAATCTACATAATAGATGTGATTAGTGAATGAAAGGTACCTAACCATACAATTCAAATTGAAATCCACCTCTTCATCACCTATTTGAAATTTTAACTTTTCATTCTTCACGTCTATTATAGTACCTGTTGTAGCTAAGAATGGCCTCTCTAAAATAATAGGCATATGAACATCCTTCTCCATATCTAAGACTACAAAATTAATGGGTAAAATGAACTTGTCAATTTTAACCAACACATTTTCTAACACCCCCCTGGATGATGAAAAGACCTATCGGCAAGTTGAAGTGTCATATTGGTGCTTTTCAACTCAGTGAGCCTTCATTGTCTTGCAATAGGTAAAGGAATTAAGGAGATACTTGCACCAAGGTCACACAAAGCCATAGAAAATTCTAACTTACCTATGGTGCAAGGGATAGAAAAGCTCACAGGGTCCTTTAACTTAGGAGGAAGTTTATTCTAAATACGTGCACTACTCTCTTCAGTGAGAGCAATGATCTCGTTATCCAGTAACTTACTCTTGCAAGACATCAATTCTTTCACGAATTTAGCACATGAGGGAATCTGTCTTATGGCATCCACAAAAGGAATATTAATGTGCAGATTTTTTAAGATATTCATGAATTTCTCAAAATATGTATCATTTTTGGCTTTTTGAAGCCTTTGTGGGAATGGGACTAGTGGTACATGGACTACCTTAGATGGATCACTTACTTTTCCTTCTACTTGACTCTCACTTTTTGTCATTGTTTCCTTTGCATGATTCAACCTAGAGTTTTCTGTCCTACCCTCATTGTCTTCTCGCTCAAGTTCACTCAACTCTTTCCCACTATGAAGTGTAATAACTTTTATGTGCTCACAGGGATTAACCTCAGGTTGACTAGGTAACTCTCCTCTATTCCTAGTCTTTACTGCCTCAGCAATTTGCTCGATTTGTGTGTCAAAATTTCTCTACAGATTGGCCATTTTTCTATCCATGTCTTAATATAACTTTACAAAATCTATCTCCCAATTTGGCTTTTGTGCAGGTTGGGCGGGTCTAGGCAGAAAACTAGGATGGTTAACTAGCCTTTGCTGAACACCCTTATCTCTCCATCCAAAATTTAGATGGTTCCTCCAACCGAGGTTGTAAGTGTTGAAGCAGGGTTGTTCTAAGGTTGATTGTTAAAATTAGCATATTGCACTTACTCATTCGAAGCACAGTCAACCGTTTCATGCTGACCACTACATATCGTACAACATGCCATGACAGAAGTGAGATAAGGCCACCTCCATTTTTCAGAAGGCTAAGCACATCTTACATCTGGGTAGATAGTGCATTCAAGTATCATGGTCAGATATGGACATGCTAGTACCCCTTCTTTAACCACCCTTGCTATTAGCCCGTTGGTAGCTATTGGCAGCCATTTCCTCTACGAGGTCTTGCGCTTTCTCTGTAGACTTACCTTTCAAAGCTCCTCCCGCTGCAGCATCTACATTTTGCTAAGTAGCATATGTTAAGCCATTGTAGAATATTTGTATAATGAGCCACTCAGGAAGTCCATGCTGCGGACATTTCCTAAGTAACTCCTTGTACCTCTCCCACGCCTCATACAATGATTCTCCCTCTGACTACCTAAAACTAGTTATGTCCATCCTAAGCATGGCAGTCTTAGCGAGTGGGAAAGACTTGTTAAGGAAAACTCTAGATAACTCAACTCAAGTGGTGAAGGAATTAGGTGCAAAAGAATGCAACCAAAGTTTAGCCTGCCATTTCAAAGAGAAAGGGAACAAACGTAGCTTGATAGCATCCTCTGTGACTCCATTTACTTTCAGGATGTCACAAATTTTAGAGAAGTTGGCTAAATGAGCATGTGGGTCCTCCATGATAGTTCCTCCAGACTGCTCTTTTTAGACCATCTGAACCAAAGCTGGCTTGATTTCAAAATTGTTGGCATTAATTGTGGGCCTTGCGATACTTGATTGGGCACCAGTCCCATCAGGCAAGGCAAAATCCCTCAATGCCTTATACTCAGCCATTTGCACCTGTCGAAAATTAGATTCATAGTTTTTTGCTTCGGAATCTAAATCTAATCCTAAACTCCTATTCTTCTCCACTTCTTCAGCTACCTGTTCAGTTTGTTGTATCCTGAGCTTCCTAATAGTCCGTTCTATTTATGGGTCTAGGGAAAGCACTGCCTTTAAAGCTCTATGCATATACTACCCACTTACAAAAATAAACCTAAAAGAAATCAAAGAAAATCTAAACAAAATTAAACTTATAGCCTAGATTAATAGAACAATTATCAAACCTAATATTCTAGACACCATTCACGGGCAACGGCGCAAAAAACATGGTAGGCTTCGAATTAAGAAAATAAAAGAACAACTTAAGGGCCTATAAAATTAAATCACCTAATTCCCTATATATGTAAGAATACAAATCGCATAGTAGTGTAGGGAATAGGATCGATCCTATAGGGAACGGTAAAGAAGTACTGGGTTTCTTTAAACTCTTCTATTATCTAGGCAACACACTAAAAGGAGTTAATCTAATAAATATTGCTAAGAATTACCTAAAATAGAATAGCAATTTCTAAGAAGATTATAGAGAATGAATGCCTAGGATCTAGAATCATGTTATGACCTAGGTTGCGAACAACTAACTTCTCTTATGCCCTTTCATTACCTTGTTTAGAGTCCAATCCCATTTTCTCTAATTTTCATTCTCGTGACAAATTAGTAATTGCCAACCTATTAATCCTCTCCTACTCTCGTGGTAAAGTGATTAATATTGGCTCATTTGCATTATGGATTGCCCCGTGACTCATCTAGGATACCACTACTCTCGTGTGAAATATTGCCTAAACTTCACTTACCCCCTTTCCACTACCACTATCAACTCTCGTTGCGTAGGAGTAATTTTAACAGTTATAATTGTTGGCCACCCAATCACAACCCAATTAGGTCAAGATAGTGAATAAACAAGGCGACATAGGCATAATATTTAGTCAATCAAACAACCATCAATCATAACAATCATCTAAATCATAGACTTGAATAAATTAAGCACTCATAACTATGTCCATAAAGATGCAAACTTTCATTTCACAAGACATAATTAATCAATAAGACAGAGAGAAATTGAGAGAAAAACTTATTGATGATTGGAGAGCATTAAAAGTCACTGCACAATCTCTTGTGTTCATCCACAATCCTCTCTTGCTTGCTATTCTCTACTATGGCTAAAGAGAAAGAAAACTACTAAATCTCTTAACAGAAAACTAAAAACTACGGTGTGTAAATTACATAGTTTTTCATGCCCTAGACAACTCTTCAAAAAGGAAGCAGTTGGGTTACAGTAGAAGTCTTCAAAATTGAAAAATTTTCTCTTTTTCTCACTCCCATCTGCAGTAAAACAAAAAATTCATTGTATTCGCGACATGTATCTACAACTGGATACTATCGTGGATACCCCTTCCCTCGACATTCAACCTTTGTAGTTGAGAAAATACCCACAACACGGATACCGTCGCGGGTATAGCTCTTTTTTTGCTTTCACGAATTTCTACATAACTCATCCTCCATTCTTCATTCAGTCTTCACCACCATCCATGTTATCGCTGTAGACACCAAATTTTGACACACCTTTGGTAAAAATATGTGTGTTACTTTACTTTAGGGGGTATTTTTCATTTTTCGGGGGTCGAGTACAATTTTCGCATATTAGGTCTAATTCGTCACATTAGGGGCTGAAAATGGTAATTTCACCATGTAAATATTAATTTATTTTATTTTATTTCCTAAATACATAATTTCACTATTTTTATCATTATTTATTATTTTAGTGATTTTTGGGAGTCATTCATTATTTATCTAAAATCTTAGTATTTTTTAATTCAACGGCACGTTTTCCAATGCACTATTTTTACGATAATTTTCAAGTGAAAAATTTTATATTTACATTTTTGTATATTCATAAATTTTCTGTAAAATTACATGATTTTTAGAGGTCATTTAGTATTTATTGATTTTTTGTCTTTTTGTTTATTAAGGGCACGTTTTTCAAGAATGCGTTAATCTTAAAAATTTTGAGTGAAAATTATACTATATGTGCTTTATGTGATAATGCATGTTGTGTAAAATTTTTGTGTTGTCATTTATTAATTTTCATAAATTTTATAATTTTTGCCATATTTAGGTCACGTTTTCCAATGCACTTTTTATTTACAATTTTCTTTATGAGAATTTTATCTATGAGCATTTTATAAATTTATGTTAAAAAAAAAGAAAAGAAAAAAATTATTATTTTGTTTTTTTGGTAAGACAATTTGATATTTATTTTAAGTTGTATTTTTCTAATATTAAATTAATCTTTAAGTTGTTGCACTAAATTTTACCTTTTCTTTTTTATAATGTTGTACTTCAGTTTTTTTTATATATTATAATTTAAAAGAAAAAAAGGGGGGGTTCAAGTAGTTTTATTTTATTTTTTTTTCATTTTTCATTTTCTTTATTTTCTTCTTTTAAAAAAAAAAAAAAAGAGGAAGCAGGCTGCGTTTTGCAGCCTGCTGCTGTAGCAGCATGGCTGCTACAGCCATCAGAACAGCTTACACTCATCATCCCAACTTGCTCCTGGCCTAATCACATCTTACACTCAATTCAGCAGATTTTTTGGGATATGGAATGAGTTTTGTTTTGATTTTTTACACACTTCCCTCAACTTTCTCTGCTTCCCTCTGGCCTTCCTGCATTTTTCCCTCACCTTCTCTCTGCCTCCTCTTGCCCTCACCATTTTTTTTTCCTTCACAGACATCACTCACGCCCCCACCAATTTGCACTCACATTTTCACTCATCCCCTCAGCTCACTCCCTCTGCCTCACGCACAACACACACACTAGCACTCACTCTCTCTCGGTACTCACATTACACTCACACTCACCTCACCATTTTTGCCTTCAATACACTTGCATACACCATCACAAACACATGCACAACACACAGCACACCTGCATACACTCAGAATTCACAACCCACACCACAATTACACATACAGCACACACTAACACACACTCATTCACGCAGAGTTCACACACCCTGCAATTACACAGGCACACCACCAGACACTTCACTGGCGCAAAAAATTCACTCCATTTTCCCTGAAAATTCTGCACTCAGCTCACAGCAACACTCGACCCTTTCCCTGCACAATTCATAGGCACAATTCACAGGCATTACACACACACGCACTTGAAATTGCACACAACCAGACACAAACAAAACCTGCAAATTTACACAACACAGAAACACACATCACACACAATATACAGAGTGCACAAACATCACAACACATTCAATTTTCACCATTCGAACCTGCACAGAATCAGCCAAAAAAAAAAAAAAAAGCAACAACAACAACAACCGACCGAACAACAACCGGAGCACCACAACCACCATTCCGCCAAAGACGTCGGACCAGCCATACTTCTCTGATTCAGGTAAAAAAAAAATTCTCTCAATCCCTCTTTCATTTTGTACAATTAATTGATGAATTTAATGCATGATTTGGGGATTTTGGCATGCTTTGGGGAAGGGATCAGTTGAGAGAGATGAGTGAACTAAAAAAAAAAAAATCGAGAGAGAATCAGAGAAGAAGAAAAAAAAAAGGAAAAAAAATCTGTAAAAAAGAAATTCGAGAGAGAAACGGTGAGAAGAGAGAAAAGAAAGAAGAAGAAAGAAAGAAAGAAAGAAAGAAAAAGAAAAAAAAAAAGCAAATCTGCAAGAGAATAAGAGAGAAACGGTGAGAAGAGAGAAAAGAAAGAAGAAAGAAAGAAAGGAAAAAGAAGAAGAAAGAAAGAAAGAAAGAAAAAAAAGAAAAAAGCAAATCTGCAAGAGAATAAGAGAGAAACAGTGAGAAGAGAGAAAAGAAAGAAAGGAAGAAGAAGAAAGAAAGAAAGAAAGAAAAGAGAGAAAGAAAGAAAAAAAAAAACAAATCTGTAAAGGGAGAGCAGATCGGGAGAAGAGAGAAAAGAAGGAAGAAGAAGAAAAGAGAAGAAGAAAGAAAGAAAGAAAGGAAGAAAAAGAAGAAAGAAAAAAAATCTGGGAAAACGTAAAAAAAAAAATCGTAAAAAAAAAAAAATAGTTTTAGTGAAACTACGTCGTTTTGACGTAGTTTCACTCAAAACTACGTCGTTTTGATTAGTTTAGTTTTTTAATTTATTTTTAATTAATAATAGATATTTATTTTATAGCCCTTATGCTTTTATTAATGTCACTGTGGCCCCGAGATTTTCTTCTTTGTGCATTTAAGTTTCTGTTTTTTATAGATTGACCCCCATAATTTTATTTTCTTTGCAATTAGGTCCCAATTAATTGCATTTAGGTCCCTCAACTTGTAGATAATTATAATTTTGCCCCTATATTTTTCAATTTTCTATTTTTTACCCCTATATTTCTCGGTAATTACATTTTGACCCCTATATTTTTCTGGAATTGCATTTTTACCCCTGATATTTATGGAAATTACAATTTTACCTCCCAAGCTTGCTGTTATTGTATATTAGGTTTTAAATGTTGCTGAAAATTGCATTTTTGTCCTTATACATTGTTGGAAATTTTATTTTTGCCCTAGAATATTGCCGGAATTTTGCATTTTTGCCCCCAAACCTTGCTGGAATTTTATTTTATACCCCAACATTGCTGGAAATTATATTTTGTCTTAGATTATTGCCGGAATTTTGCATTTTTGCCCCCAAACCTTGCTGGAATTTTATTTTGTACCCCTACATTGCTGGAAATTCTATTTTTGTCTTAGAATCTTGCTGGAATTTTGCATTTTTGCCCCCAAACCTTGCTGAAATTTTATTTTGTACCCCAACATTGCTGGAAATTCTATTTTGCCTTAGAATACTTGCTGGAATTTCATTTTTATCCCTCCCAACCTTACTGGAATTTTATTTTTGCCTTAGAATACTTGCTGAAATTTTATTTTTTGTCCCCCAAGCTTGCTGAAATTTTTATTTAAGTCATTATACTTGCTGGAATTTTAGTTTAAGTCCCTATACTTGTTGAAATCTTAGTTTTAAGCCCTAGATACTTGTTGGAATTTTATTCTAAGTCCCTAATTTGTTTGAAATCGACATTTTATGCTCAATTTTTAAGTATTTCATATTTTATACTTTAAATAGTGGTACCTTGACATGTTTGTTGATTTTCTTAGCAATTTATACCGGGTTTACGAATAGGAGGTACCTCGATTACCCTTTTTATTTCTCTTTATATGCTCCTACGTGCTCCTATGTGTTTTCTATATGTTTTTTTTATATCTCCTTGTGCTTATAATTTTATCCATGTGTGAGTGTTTATTTATTTATGTCGTATTATTTACTCGAATTTAGTTTTTGATTATTCAAAGAAATGTAATAGATAGGTAATATATTCTATTTAGCAAAATTTTTGTATTTAGATAGTTAATGTAATAGATTGTTCACGTGTTATCTACTTAACAAAAATCTTATGTATTTTAGATAGAAATGTAATAGATAGGCTAGATAGGTTACCTTTTATTTTTATTTTTATTTTTATTTTAGATTGTAATTAGGCTTCTCCGGTGTAATAGTTAGGGTTTTTGTGTGCTATGTGTACTATGTGCTTATGTGTTTTATTTGCTTTCTTTAGGACTTTGCATCTAGAATATCATGCCTATGTGTTATGTGCTCCTATGTGCTATTATTTGCTTTTATGTGATTATTGCTTTAATACATGCTTTATTTATTTATTTGCTTTAATTATATACGTGTATTGTCGTCACACTAGTCCAATGCTAGTTGTGATTAATTTCGGTTTCTTCGTTAGTCCAACGCTAGCGGGGAATTTTTAGAAAATAAGTTAGTCCAATGCTAGATTTTTAGGTCATTTAGTATTAGAATCATTTCTCGCTTGCATTTCATGACATTTCACACACATTTTATCCTTTTTAGGTCTTTTTAGGCCTTTTCCATTTTTGTATGATTTTATATACTTTATCACTTATTATCTATTTTCAACATCTATCTAGTGCATAACATTTAGATTTCACTGCTGATAAGTGCTAAAGTGAACTAGTTTTTTTAGGTTAGGTTTTTAGGGTTTTCCATGAGTTTTTCTCTATTTCTTAGCTATTTCTTCTCTTTTATGATTTTAATGCAAAATTGTGTAAATGTATGATTTAAAAGTGTTTTTACACCATTTTGTAGGGTTTTGATAGCTTCAACTTGATTTCAATTGATTGGAGTGCAATGAAGAAATAGGCGAAGAAGAATTGGAATGGAAACAGTTTGGCAGCTTGGACATATTTCAGTGTTTTGGTCATATCTAGAGCTAGAGACATTGGATTGGGATGAATCTTGAAGTATTGTGAAGCTAAGACAATTTTCTACAATTCATACGAAGACATCAAAGTCCAGTTCTCACGTTTCAATGGTCAAAATCCCAAGTTACTGAAGCACATTTGCACTGCGAGGCTGTTCCGACCAATTCTTAGTATTTTGAGTACATCTCTGGCCACAGACCTCTAAATGACGTGATTTTTGATGTTTTAGAAAGCTATCTCAAGGGGCTACAACTTTTGTGTTTTAAGGAAAAGCTAATTCGGCTGTCTTGGAGGTCAAATCTAACGTAGACAAACTGCACGACAACTCACGCGCGATTTGTTCTGCGGTTTCCATTCAAAAATTAAGTGAACAAACCGTGCGACAACCCGCGCGCGGTTTATGCCGCGGTTTCTTCACAGAATCTGCAGCGTATTTAGCAGCTAAACTGGCCATTTGACGAGAGGGAGAACCCTAACTCGGGAGAAAACACACACACGCCGCACACACCTCAAAAACACATATTTTGCACATCTAGAGTGATGTAGGGAGGAGAAAGCAAGAGTAGAGGGACAACTCAAGGGCTTCAATGGTGAAAGCAAGAAGATTTTATCAAGATGCAAGGGAGGATTCAAGGGGGCTGCATGAGAATGAGCTTTCTCTTTCTTTCTTGTCTTTTGTTAATTTTATTCTTGTAATTATGAATTGAGTTTATGATTTAGATGGGATGAACCCTAAATTCTTATGTCTATAATTTTATTCTTGGCTTAATGAAAGACCCACTTTGTTCTTAGATTTATTCATGAGTTTATTTGTGTTTTGGATTGGGATTTGCATGCATCCTTCAATTCAAGTATTGATTTTGTATGGGTATATCGAGAGATTGCACATATGATTAGATCATTTTATGAATAGAGAGAACTTGAATGAATTGCTAGAGATAGGATTACATGAGTTCTTCCTAAGTTGAGTTTTAGGATTAAAGCTCAACCACAAATAGAGTCCATTGATTAGAAATTGCATCTTTTAGGGGTTTTAATTGAGAAGAGATTCCAATTAATCAACCGAGAAGGTAGGAATTGTTTCACTTGAGAAAGGATATAATTCACATAAGGGACTCTGGGGTCTAAGAAATTGGGTTAATCATTAATCAAGTTAGAGTCTTGGCATGTTGGTTTAGGGGAATTCTTCATCTAAATTCACCTCTACTTTTGTCCATTCTCTCTACTAAATTCTATATTGTTATTTAGTTAGATAATTAGTTTTAGCTAATTTGTATTTTCATTTAATTCGTCATTCACTTTGTGAGGTTAGATAATAGAAAGAAGTTAGTACTAGTACTCACATAGTCCCTGAGGGATCGACACTCGGTACTCCTGTACACTATACTACTAGGAACGATAGGTGCACTTGCCTAAAGTATCCATAGTATAGCGAAACGGATATCAAGTTTTTGCCATAGCAAGAAGGAACCTGCAAAATGTTAGTACCACAAAGAAGATTTACATATAAAAGCTTAAAATTATAGACATGAGGTGCTTCTTGTGGAATGAAAATAGTACTTGGAAGTGAGGATTCTTCTAATTTTGTTGGTTCACTAGGTAACTCATCCTCACCTACAACTTCTACCTCATTCACTTGTTCTTCTTTCACCCATTCATGTTCTTCCTTTATAATCACTATTGGAGGCGTACTTAATTGATCAGCATATTCATTATGAATCACTTCTACTTCCCCACTAGAATTAAACTCATTATCATTCGATATCTTATATGGATTCCTAGTGGTCATAGCTTTAGTGATTTGTCCTATGAGACTCTCAATAGCTTTGGTGATAGCAACAAGTTGTTCCCCAGTTTTCTCAATTTCAGCCTCTATTTTATCCATCCTATCATTCGATGCTTTCATAAAATTCACCATGACCAATTCTAACTCAGGATTAGACTCCACAAGGGGAGAATACGATTCAATTCTAAGATCATCTACCCTATCATTGGCTAACTCCCAAGCATGATTTTTAGGCCTTTTCCATTTTTGCATGATTTTATATACTTTATCACTTATTATCTATTTTCAACATCTATCTAGTGCATAACATTTAGATTTCACTGCACATAGAATTTTAGGTCATTTGTGTGATTTGATTAGAAATAGTCATCTACTCACGTGGGAAGCGATGGCGTACATGTCGTTCCCCCCTCCGTGAGTAGAAACAGATAGTCACAAGGCTATTAGTCCCCCGCACCCGTTATGTTGCATCCCCATTTTCTTTGTTCACTTACTATCTATACTATTATTTTTCTTTTCTTTTGCACTCCATTCAGCATCTATACTCGTGACTCCATCGAGGTCTATATCCGGGTTTCGCAATTAATGCGATAATTCCGACCAAACCTCAGTGGAACATTTCGTCCCTTATCGATATCCATTTTAGGATTAGATTTGCATTCACATAATTGCATCCAAATGTGATGAAGTCTTAGGGTTATATTAGGAAAATTTAGACTAAACCTCGCAACTAGTTTCGGCTAGGTTGAAAGGGTGCCTTGGGCGCGAGCCTTTGCCTTCCCTTTCTTCAACTGTGACTCCCGAACCTTTTTCTCTTGTTTTCAAAGACCTGGAGTCGTATAAAAGGATTTTCTTGTTTTTTCCTATATTTTTTCCAAAAATCATTTCCTTAAAAAATCATTCTTAATTTTCTTACCTTTTATAAAATATTTTCGGGTGACTTGGTACACCAAAACTCAATACCAAGTGGCGACTCTTTTTTCACTAAAAAACCCTTTTTATACTCTATTTTTGGGCCCAAAAACCGTCGCATTTTAGGCCCTTTTTCTTTTGTTTTTCAAAATAAAGTATTTGTTTGTCACATTTTATCGAATTATCTTTTACAAAGCATTTTTCTAAAAATCATTTTTTTACAAAAATTTACACGCTTCTCTTTTTCCAATAAAATAAACCACATTTAATACTTCCTTTTCCTTTTTTTGAGCTCCTCATACACTTTATCATTTTATACATTTATTTCCCTTTCGAAAAATGGGGCGCGACAATCGCCAGTTGGACTCCTTTGGTGCTCCAGAGCTAATCAAACCTGCAATTTATAACAAAAAATAAAGAAAGATTATAAGTATCAACTCAAACGAAAACAAAAGGAAAAATTAATCAAAAATGAACATAATCAACTAAAAAGCTATACTTAACCACCTAAGTAAACACTTAAATATTACTCCAATTCTGTGCTTATCAACTACCAAAGCCAACCATCAGCCACCATTCATAGCTCCGTAGTCTCTCATGCCACCAATTAAACCCTTGTTGGCCCTAGACTCCACCACTCTCCACCAGAAACTGCTCAATTGCAGTACCAAAGCCTACTGCCAACCAGCAAAACTCCACTCCTGTCACCTCCAACCTCAAATGGCCATTGCATCACCAAACTTGGCACGGTACTCCTTTAAAGGAAACCGTCCCTTTTAAGTAGGATATCGCACGTTTAAATTTCAGTTTATTATAATAAAGTATGCATGACATGTAATTTCTAGACTTACGGCATTAAAAAGGGCTCCTATTAAGCTACATTACATTCATTGCATATTTATTTGGTTTAATAAACTGGCATCATGCATGAGCCCTAGAGGGAATGCCACTTAGGGAATCCCAATTTTAGGAATAAGCCAACACTATTTCCTGTAAGTATATAGCACTTCTGTGGGAATTGCACGTTTAAATTTCAATAAATCCTGGTGGGTGAGATCCTAAGCAAGGTAGTCTGATGATAACTTTCTTGTAATCAGAATGGGTAGCTTGTGCAAAATCAATAAATTAAAGGAAATCTCCCAACTGCTCAGAAATTGGAGAAACGCCATGCACCTTTCGGAGCAAAATTTGGTATCGCAGTACTTGGGACATCTAGCATATTTGATTGATATAGAGCCTAACGAAGCTATTATTAACGCTCTAGTGCAAGTTTGGGACCCTGAGTATTTAGTGTTTAAGTTTGACGACTACAAGACGATGATTACTTTGGAAGAAATAGTCAGATTCTTGAGACTTTCACTTGATGGGAAAGATATGATATTTCCAAGTATGAGCGACAAAAGAGAACTCAGTAATATCATAGGGTTGAGAGAATCAATATTAGCTTGTTCGATGCAAGCGAACTCAATTGAAATCAAATGTTTGTATCATTATTTTGGTTCAAGAGGAAGTTTCGCCCCACAGCAAAAGGACTTCTTTATCAACACTGAGGATGTATGGTTTTAGAGATGGATTTAGGTCTATGGTTACGTGCTAGCTGGGATTTTTCTCTTTCCAAGGCCAGATGACAAGGTGAACATAAGAATCGTAGATGATGTTTGAGCTTTTTCATGGGGTCGGTGGGCGTGATCTCACCATAGTTCCAACCATTGTTGCAAACATATTTGTTGCATGCACTAAATGCAAGAAGAGGCTTGGTTTTTTTATCATCATAGTATTATAATTCAAGTCTGGGCCATTGAACACCTCTGTCAAAGATCAATGGTACGATCAGGACTTGTTCTAAAGGATGTGAATTGGATTCAATCTCACAAATAGAAGAAACCAAGAAAATTGATCAAAAGATGCCAAAGGATACTTGGAGTTTTTTAGCACATTGAGTAAGAATGATATCTGTAGGGTTTTGGACTGGACTGAATGTCATAAACCGATGTTACAATGCTTTCGAAGAAAGTTTATACCACTATTACGTAGTAACGAGATCGCGCCCTACATACCTCAAAGAATCCTCCGCCAATTTGGGCGCATCCAAGGGGTTTCCCCAGAACTGCAAACTAATGATTTTAAGGTGATATTTTAGTAAGGAATTTGTCCTACTGAAATTTTGAAGAAGTCAGAAATTGCAGAGGCATGGGGAAGTCGTTGCATAGATTAGAATATTCCTTTCGACCCAAAGACTCAGTTTTTCCCAAGAACCACCTCAGGATACGACATGTGGCTTAAGAATTAGAGCAATTTAGAAGGACAAACTATTGTTGACCTTGTTGAGGAGATCGTTCAATTGAGAGCCTTGTTAGACGCGAAAGATCGTGAATTGATACGTGAGAAATAGAACTCCAAGAATAACAAAGAGGCATGTGAGTCTGTTAAACAATTGTATATAGATGCAAAGCAAGAACTGCGGGAGAAGAAAAGGAAATGTTTGGAGCTGCATCAACCACACAACGAACAGATACTCTTGGGAGCCGGACAGGAGGAAGGCTCAGCACTCAGGAGACCAACTGAAGATGGTTTTAGATTTGTAGATGACTTAATAGAATGATGTACTCCTTTGCTTAATTATGTGGGATTAATAGTAGAAATAGTGAAATGCTTTCTTTTAATGCTCAAGTTGTATGAAAGTTGATTGAAGTAATGAAAAGTCTATTCCTTCCCATGCCGAAATTCATCCTATTCTGATATTAAAAGGGAGGTGTCACCCTAAAGCATTGCATCCCATACTAGGCCCACCCTGGGCATAGTAAGGGCTCCCCCTAGGACATGCATCCAAATTGTTTATACACTGGCTAATTTTAGTCATTTTCCTTTCTTTTAAACAATAAAATTGATAGTGCCAATAATAAAAAGATGACTGAATCACTTTCCTTTCCAACGTGTGCTTTAGGTACTTTAAATCATAGTACCTTTTCATCTAAGCCCCATTCAAACATGGTCCCATACCCACCACTTAAACAGCTATATAAACATGAATGCCTAATAAGTAATAAATTTACCTATTTTAATATAGTATTTTATATATGATTTTAGTGTGTTTTTAGCATGTTTTTAGTATTTTTGATATAAAAATGGCTCAAATTCATAAATGTTCTCCATTTGATGATTTTTTCAAAAATTAGGGTTTTTACTCGGTTTTTAGAGTTTTGAGGCGGAATTTCTATTTTGAGCAAATTAATGCAAAATTTTTTTGTACAATCTTGTAGGTTTTATACCTTCAATCATAATTTAGATCAATTGGAACACAAGTCATCACATTCATTGTAGATTCAAGGATGATTGAATTTGAAGCTTAAAGGAACAACTTTTACATTCAAATTTGGAGGATTGTTTTGCTCAATTTTTAAAAAATTCTCATCAACAAATTTACCATAGAATTACAAGGTCAACATCACAAAAAGGTCTCAAGGGCATACGAGGAATAACAAGCAAAAGAGAAGTACAAAGAAGCAATGGAAGTAAAGAAATGGAGAAAATATGGGCCGACAACAATGATAGACTTCTGTGTTTTGATAATAACTTGAGCTACAAATATTGGATTGTTATGATTCTTCTTGCAATATAAATCTAAGAGGACACTCTACAATTCTTATGGAGACATCAAAATCTAGTTCTCACATCTTCATGGTCAAAAACCCAAATTACTAAAGAATACAACTCTCCTGACTATCTCTCAGTATTTTGGCCATATCTTTGCTTCCAGAGCTCCAAATGACCTGATTCTTGTGGTGTTGGAAAGCTGGCTCAAAGAACTATAAAACTTTCATATTTTGAAGAAGAGAAAATTCGATCTACAGGTCAACCAACCTGCAGATGACCTGCAAATCAGGATCAGCAAGTTGCATGTTGGCCATTTTCAACTTGCAGCTTATCTTTTAGTCCCTTTTGATAAGTTTTTGAAGATTCTCTGCACCTACACTACCCAAGGAAATATTGCAAAATTCAAGGGAATTCTTTTTGTGATTTCAAGACAATTTTTCTTGCAAATTGTCATGCAAGTTGTCTAGATGATTAGGGTGAATTTGTCTATAAATAGAGAGCTCTTGCAAGACATTTAAAACAATTCTTGGAGGGAGGAGCACTCCCAAGTAGTTGTAGTTTAGTGTTTTCTTTATAGCTTATAGTAGGAAACTCAATGCTTGTAAGAAAAACTCCTGAGGAATTCCTATGTACCAATCCATTTTCAAGGGAGAAATAGAAGATACTTGGAGCCTTGTTCATCATTTGAATAAGATTTCTTCATCCTATCTCTTATTTACTTACTTTGTTATGGTTTTGTGTATTGATTTCATGACTCTCATGCTATATTTTTCATTATGATCTAAATACTAGTTTAAGTGGTGGATGAAACTAATGATATGTATTGAATAAAAACTTATCTTGACATGTCTTGCTCTTGCTTATTTATTTGCTTGGTTTTCAAATTTGTAGTTGATTAATCTCAAATGCAAATCATCTTGTTTGTTATATGACAATGAGAATTGCATGTAACAATAGAGAAAAGTAGACGAAACCTACTAGTAGACACATGAGGATGTGGTGCTTATAGGTGGAATAAGGTTATTTGTTTAACAAGTAATAACCACAATTCATGATCATAACATGCTAGCAATAGGAAACTTCACTATGAGAATAGGAAATCTTGTTGTGAGTAACATCAAATCATCATGACAATGAGGTTTGGTAGTAGTAATCAATTCATTATGAGAATAAGTTTTGGTTGCTAATAGAATTGAATCCTAAGTAAGATAAGGTGTTATAAGCAAGTTATTAATCTTTTCATGCATATTTGTGACCATTAGTGGATTCTACACCCTAAACTTGTATTTGTGAATTCCATCCATTAGTTTTTCTTAAAGAATTTGAACTTTCTTTACTTCGCCTACCACATGTTCAATGAAATGTCTAGATAATAAAGTAAGTTCACAAGCTTTGATAATTGCCACTAAAGTTTCCTCGTGGGTGTGACAGCCCCACCTTACCCAGAGGCGCACCAAAGGGCTTAGCGGACTGCCTGCCTGGCTCTCGCCAGGACTCGAATCCGAGCACACACTAAAATTCACAAGCAGATGTAATTCGGTAGAAAACTCGTAGCTACCAACTTGTGACAGTTCTCAGGGTCACATCACATTCAAACTTAAAAGTAAAAGTACTAGTTAAACAATTTACATTACATACATTTGTTATTACAATAATATCTCAAGCAGTCCTTCTACCCAAAAATCCTACCCAGTTCTACCCTGGATTCCTCACCACCGGCTTTAGAGATAGGAGCCTGTTTAAGGAAAACAAATAAAAGAGAGTGAGCTATAATAGCTCAGTGAGGTTCCCACACATGCAAATACAGAGGCAATCAAACAGAAGTTAATTAAACGAATGTCACAAGTCATAAGACAATATAAGGACAAATTTAAGCAATCACTGATTTAAGCAAGGGAGGATACTTTCCAATCGCGAGAGCAAGTACTGATCATGTGACCATGGTATTGAGAGTGGATTGCCGGTTATACCTGCATTATCAAGCAAGAGCCCTATCCGCCATTCACCTTATATCCTCCAAGAACCCGTCCGACCCATCCAGGGTGAGATCTCAACCTCGGAGGGCAACAAGCAAGAAGGTTCAGTCCGGAGTTGGCCTCTTTGAGGATTCACAACTCAAGGAAAAGAACCGCAAGCCCTACAACACCCAGCACCTTATATCCTTCTTTGTACCCTCCTGGCAGACTAACCGCGGCATAACCACGGAAGTCCAGCCAACAAGTTTTATGTAGTCGAGAATTCACAACCAATTATATTCACATCAAATAAAAATTGTGCATGTAACAAACCATGGGGTAAGTGCGATAAAGTACACGCTTTGCCTTCATATAATACATTGTAACAATTCAAGAATATCAAGAACACATAACACATTGGAACAAGTCATGAGTATCAGGTACAAATAAAATCACACTTTGAACATGTATCATGAATATATGAAGAAACACTCATAACAAAAGCAAAGGAACACTCACCTGGTACGCTTAAGAAAATATTTCGTAAAACGGTTGCGTCTCGCTTTTGGATCCTGGAATTTATAAGAAATAATCTAATGAAACTCAATTTAAACCCTAATCAACTTAGAAAGAAAATTCAAGAAATACCCCATTAAATTCTAGGGTTTTAGTTCTAGGGTTTAGGGTTTTCTAACAAAATTTTGGCATTATTTTCCCTTAATTTTCGGCCATCCAAATTTGTTTTCCAATCAAGATTCCAATCAGCAAACCCATCATTCAACAAGTTCTACAACTTCTTAGTTCAATTCAAGCTCAAATTCAATCAAAAATTCCACTAAATATCAAGAATTATACTCCAAGAATCTTCAACCTAAACTGCACAGGGTTGGTTTTCAGCCAAATTCATGCCATTATTGGGGTCAATCCATCAAGAACTAAGGAATTCTGATTACGTGGTTTTAAAGTACGTTTATAGGGCTACAACTTTTGTGAAGATCATCAATCCAAATTCCAACTAGAACAGGTTCAAAATCATCCCTCAAGTTGGCTCATCATCAAAACTGTTTCACGCAGAACCGAATTTTCAGCCAACTTTGCAAACTTTCTGCGATTAATACACAATGAAACACAGTGCAAGCCTTATACCGTTGGAATGCCCTATCAATCTAGTTTCTAAAACAACAAGAATCACTCGAATCCAAGTTATGTACATCAAGTTATGATAGTTTTACTAAAACTGGTCCAGCATGACTGTTAATGTAAAACTTGAACAAAACCCTAAATAAAACTTAAATAAACTTGAAATTAATAGCAAAATTTCATGGTACATACCTTAAACAAGCTTAGAACCTTGAAATTAATAGCAAAAGTTCATGGTACATACCTTAAACAAGCTTAGAACCTTGCTTAGGGAGAAGAAAACCTCACTTTCTATGGTGGAATTTGTCTAAAATTGGAAAGGAAGCTCCAAGAAAATGAAGAACAAGAGAGGGTAGAGAGAGGGCAAGCAAAATTCGTCCAAGAGGGAGAGAGAAAATGGGAGAGAATTCAGTCAAGAAAGTATAAAAGAAGTAAAAAATAATGGAGGAAAGTGTAACCAATGAAAGCTAGACAAGAGTCAAGCTAGGGTTTAGATATTTTGGCAAAATAGGTGCTAGTTGGCTCAATATAATTTGTACAAAATTTTAATCATCTAACACTCAACAATTGGCAAGTTTTGTAACATAAAATTTTTGAAACAAAAGAGAGGAAAAGGAGAGAGAGGGGCTGGCCATATGGGGGGGGGGGGAAAGACAAGGGTTTAAGTGAAAATTTTA
Organism: Mitragyna speciosa; assembly: GCA_024721245.1. NCBI lineage: Eukaryota > Viridiplantae > Streptophyta > Magnoliopsida > Gentianales > Rubiaceae > Mitragyna > Mitragyna speciosa. Next base: position 12,814,270 of record CM045562.1, read on the forward strand.
AGTTAATTTTTGTGCTAAAGTTCAATTAGTCAAAAGGCTTAATAATGGTAGAGTTGGTTAGTCAAAATTACACACTATTATAAACTAATAGACCAATAAAATTAACCCAAGTTTGGTACTTAGGTGTACCACTTAATCATACAAAAATCTCATTTAGTTAACCTAACTAACTTAAGACATTTTTCAACTATTAAACCAAAGATTAACACTAAACCTTAAATAAAAGAAATGCCCTATTAAATGCACTTTAATTTCCCTCTTCTTTTCTTTTCTCATTCATTTTTTTTTCTACTAATAAACATAACATAAATCAAATAATCTTTTTTTTTTTTTAGTGCGAATTTCTGGGGTGTCACAGTGGGATCGACCCTAAATCCCTTTACTCGTTTTGACCTGTATACTTGCAGTTATAGGGGAATTAGGTATTTTTATTGCTTGTGTGTGTGTGAAATTTGAGAGATTCTTTTGCTATATTTGTATAGCTAATCCACCCACATTAATGCCAATCCAGAAGCTTTAGAATGAACAACTCAAACTGTGTCAATGGATTTCTCTGCGTTGGGGGCTTAGCTGAGTGAAGTATTAGGCAAATTTAATGGCTTGAGGGTAGAAATGACATCCCAGAGGCATGGAATTGACCAACTCATTGCAACCAGCAGTGGTGATGGCTCGAACAACCCAGTGTCGGTAGTTGACCATTCCCCTGAGCAGGTTAACCAATTGCCTCTCACGTCCAATGTGCAAACTGCTTCCTTCCCACCTTTTACTACTCCAAGTGAAGGACTCTCTACCCACGTCAATCCTAACCTACTACATGTGCGCCCAAACTTTGTTCAAATGAACCTACCCAACTATCTACTTCTCCAATCCCATCCACAAATCAACCCAAACATCCCACCCAATCTTCAGGCACCTCACCATCACGTAGCAGAACCTTTTGTATGGGATGTCGCCTCTCAACAAAGGTCGACTACAAATAAAATTGCCACAGTTGTGGACAAGGTGTTGCTTAAGAGTTTGGATTGATTTGAGGAGTTCATGAAGAAAAATCAAGGGCTGAACAAGCATGACAGATTAAGTTATGATGATCTTTGTCTCACCTTAAGATATTCGCTAGTAAGCTTGGCAAACTAGTTGATGATGAGAACTTACCCATGCGCCTATTCCCTGAGAGTCTAGAAGGTGGTGCGTTGGATTGGTATTCGAATTTGAAGCTTCAGGAGATAAGGACCTAGTTGGATTTGTCAACAACTTTTGTGAAGCAATATGAATTTAATTGTGAATTGGCACCAACACGAACTACCCTAGAGAGCACTAAGAGGAAGCCTTCAGAGGATCATAAGACCATAAGACCCTAAAACCTATGCCAAAATGCATAGTATGAGAACTGAAATGCCAAGAATTTGACAAATGAATACGTAAAAAGGTGACCGGCTTCAGTAAGAACTGCCTTCGTATCTCAGTGAAAGGAATCAGGTCAAACGTAATTCGGATAACGAAAATGAAAAGTTTGGCTACCCGACTTGAAAAATAAAATAAAATGTGAAACGTCTAGTTTGCTGAACTGAAGCATGATCCCAGTTTGATAGGATTGATGAAGTGCAAAGAAATTAAATGTAAAACATCCAATTTGCTGGACAAATGCAATCCCAGTTTGCTGGGGTAAATACAAAGAAATTAAACGTGAAGGGTCCAATTTGCTAGACATGCACCCAGTTTGCTAGGATGAATGCAAGAAAATTAAACGTGAAAGGTTCAATTTTCTAGACATGCAATCCCAATTTGCTGGGATGAATACAAGGAAATTAAAGGTGAAAGGTCCAGTTTACTGGACATGCAATCCCAGTTTACTGGGGTGAATACAAGGAAATCAAACGTGAAAGGTCTAGTTTGCTGGACATGCACGCAGTTTGTTAGGGTGAATACAGGAAAATTAAACGTGAAAGGTCTAGTTTGCTGGACATGTATCCAGTATGCTAGGGTAAATGCAAGGAAATTAAACGTGAAAGTTTAGTTTGCTAGACTTGCATCCAGTTTGTTGGGGTGAATGCAAGGAATTAAACGTGAAAGTCCAGTTGCTGGACATGCATTCAGTTTGCAAGGGTGAATGCAAGAAAATTAAACGTGAAAGGTCCAGTTTACTGAACATGCACCCAATTTGCTGAGATGAATGCAAGGAAATTAAACGTGAAGGTCCAGTTTACTGGATATGAAGCCAGTTTACTAGGGTAAATGTAAGGAAATTAAATTTGAAGGTCCAGTTTACTGGACATGATGAATTCATAAACTAAATGCAAAAAGCAAGTCCAGGCTGCTGGACAAAATAAATACATAAAATAAAATGCAGACAACAACCCAGGTTGTTGGACAAAATAAATACATAAACTAAAATGCAGAAAGCAAACCCAGGCTGCTGGACAAAATAAATTAATAAACTAAATGCAGACTCTGAGCTGTCAGACTAAAATAGACAAGAAGTGAGTCCAGACTGCTGGATAAAATACATTCATAAACTAAAATGTGGAGTCTGAGCTGGCAGACTAAAATGGACAGGAAGCGAGTCCAAACGGCTGGACAATATAAATTCATAAACTAAAATGCAGAATTTGGGCTAATGAACTAAAATGGGCAGAAAGCGAGTCCAAGCTGCTGGACAAAATAAATTCATAAATTAAAATGCAGAGTCTGGGTTACCAAATTAAAATGGATAGAAAGTGAGTATAGGCTGCTGGACAATATAAATTCATAAACTAAAATGTATAGTTTGGGCTGTCAGACTGAATTGCATAGTCTGGGTTGCCAGACTAAAATGGACAGAAAGTGAGTTTAGGACTGCTGGACAAAATAAATTCATAAACTAAATGCAGAATCTGGGCTGCTAGACTAAAATGGATAGAAAGCGAGTACAGGCTACTGGACAAGATAAATTCATGAACTAAAATGCATAGTCTGGGTTGCCAGACTAAAATGGACAGAAAGCGGGTCTAGCCTACTGGACAAAATAAATTCATAGACCAAAATGCAGAAAACATGTCTAGGTTGCTAGACAAAATAAATGCATAAACTAAATGCAAAAAGCGAGTCCAGGCTACTGGGCAAAGTAAATGCAAAAAGCGAGTCCAGGCTGCTAGACAAAATAAATGCATAAAGTAAATGTAGAAAGCGAGTCTAGGCTGTTGGACAAAATAAATTCATAAAGTAAATTTAGGACATAGGAAATTCATAGACAATTGTAGAGCATTGTATCCAAATACCTCCAAAAAATCAAAATTTTTAAAAAGTTTGCTCCATTATATGGCATCAAATCAATTTGAAATCACTCTTTTCAAAATTTGTTCTGTTATAAAATATCAAAATCAATTTGAAATCAATCCCTTTAAAAATTTTCCCAGGTATATGGCATCAAACTCATTTGAAATTACCTTTTCTAAACTTGGGATCTATGTAACACATTAAAAAAAAAATGGCAATCAATCTTTCTAAAAAGAAAAATTTGTCCCAGTATAAATCAAACCAAAATCAATTTGAAATCTACTTATAAAATTGTCCCAGTATGAATTAGTCTCTCTCAACATTTTGCCTTAAGCTCAACACATCAAAATTAATCTAGAAATCAAATTTTCTCAAAAGATTTTCCTTAGTATCATTCTGAAATCAATCTTTGAATTGTATTTTATTTGCCCCAATTACACCATTGATGACTGCAAAAAATTTGCCCCAATTTCTATCTTTGATGAGGGCTCCAAGTGATGATGGTGTGATCGCATTTGCAAAAAGAGAAAACAGCTACAATTGCAAAAGTGATGACACCCCTTGGCGATTCCTTGACTTCACTAGCACATATAACCATGAGGATTGCCATCCTAAATGTCTGATACAATCTTTTGCTTTACTTTTTGTAAGTTCCTAAACTGTATAGATTTTGATTCACGGTTAAGATCAAACCCCCCAACAAGTCTTTCCAATCATGTGTGCTTTAGCTTTGCAGTAAATTTAGGATTGCCTTTATTTCACTTGAATTCAATGAAAGTAACCATCATTATTCATTTTTATAGAAAAACATCTCACATGCCCTAAATTTAAAAGAACTTTTGCAGAATAAACAACTAAAAACACACAAAAACTAAATAAATAAAATACAGTTAAATAAAACATTTTATCAAGCTTGCTTGTGGCGACTGCCAGCTTCGCTTAGAGTTTTTCTTGTGTTTTTTTATCAAGTCTTAGAGTTAATTAAGTTAGACGATTGAACTCGCTCAACTTGGTCTAGTCTAGTTGTTCTTAGGCGTGTTTCATCTTGTCAAGGGAGATTCAAGGCAAAACAACTCCACGTCAAGGGTTCCTTGGTTCGCAAATCAAACGAGGTCTTGAGTTCAATGAGTTGCATACCTGAAATCCAAGACTTTCTTGGCAACGCAACCGTGCGCACATCAAGTGGTATCAGAGCCATCTTCTTGGATTTTTTTTTCAGGTTTTTCCAATTCAATTTTTCCTTTGAAAAAATTCGGATATATCGCTTTTTTCTTTTTTGTTGTTTATCAAAGAGCTTCAAGCCTGGTTAAGCAACTTGTGTTTTATTTGTTTTTTTTTTCTTTGAGTTGTTGTCAAAGAGCTTCGAGCCGGACAACTAGTTGTTTTCTTGTGTCTTGTTACTTTCGTTTCTTGAAAAAAAATTATGTGATAAAATTTTCATTGTTTTCTTTATTGAAATCGTGCTTAGGGTTTGTTTAGAGTCATTCTTGATTGCTTCTCAATCAAGAATTCTAGGTCTTGTGTAGTATTTTGTGATTCTTGACTATTTTTGGTGTTTTCTTGAATTTCTTGTGACAAAAAATTTGCAAGAAAAAGGGTTTCTTGAACATAAAACTTCATCAACCAATTTTCTTGGAGATTTAGTTGTGTTTCTTGTGTCTTTTACGTGTCAAAAAAAAATTCGTGTGCAAAAAAAAAAAAAAAAAGAAAATGTCGTGCAAGAAGAAAAGAAAGAAAAGACAAAGCATAAACGAAAAAGCCAGGAAGAAGAGTAAAAAGGAGTGCACATCAAAGCAAAAACTGTGCACAAATCCTTATTCAATAATTTCTCGAAGTTTCTTGGTGTTTAGGTACAAGTTCTTGAAGTTCTTGAACTTACTTTGCTAGTTTCTTGAATTTGCACCAACATGTTCTTGAAGTTTGTGTGTTGCTGGAAATTTCTTGACTGGTTTCTTGAAGTTCTTGGCTGATTTCTTGAACTTTCTTGATCAAATCTTGAAGTTCTTCAAGCCTTGAAGTGTTGGTCAAAGGGTCTTCTTCATAAACTAGGGTTTTGCTAGGGTTTTGCTTCATAATTGTTGCTGAAATTTGATCTTGAATTTTGGCTGCGATTTTTCCCGAAATTTTGGTGTTAAAAGGAGTCTAAAAGGTGTTCTTTGGGTTTATATAGAAGTTATTTGCCTTTGGGAAACTCATTGGGAAAAGGAAAGTAGTTACAAAGGGGATTTGGAAACTTATTCTACAAAACAAGTAGTTTCCTTTTTCTTTTTGGCAAGTGGTGGTTACACCTTGTTTCCTTTTTATTTTTTTTCATATTTTCCAGCTGTTTAGGGAGTGTTTGACCGTGGTTTGGTGTTTCCTAATTGGTTGTGCTTGGTTTTTAGTTGTTATTTGTTCAAGAATTCATTTTGGAAAGGAATTTCTTTCCTATTCCTTAAAGGAGTGTTGGAGTTTTACTTTTTTACACAAGAATATTATTATTTTTCAAGAGAACATTAAAAATCAAGAATTTGTTTTACACAATTATACCACACATTAGGGTGTCTATTTTGTGTCAATTCTTGATTCTCATCCATTCTTTAATTTATTTGCTTGATCAAAAACACTCTAAGCTAATTTTTCTTGGCCTCTACATTTATTCTTTACAAGTTGAGGTTGCTATAGGTCCTTGGTGGGATTGATTGAGCTGGTTCTTCATCAAAGAGCCTACAAGAAGATTCTTTGAGTGGAAAAGGGCTTAGTGGTGAGCTCACTAGAGGGCAAAAGCCAATCTACTTGAGGGAATCAAGTGCCAAACACTAAGAGAGTGTTTCACATATTCTTGTCTATGTTCTTTGTTATTTCTAATGATTTTTCTTGCAGGTTTTTAGGACATAATGGCATTGTCTATGGACATTAATAATGAACTAAAGTTGCTTAGGGAAGCCATTGTTGGTGATTTTGAAAGAAAGATGCGCACAATAAGAGAAGAGATCTATGGAGAGCTAGAAAGGCATACAAATACATCCAATGTAAGGGGTTCTGCTTCCAAAAATCCTTTTGAAGAGAAGGATAAACCATCAATTTCAAGACTTAAGGAGATGCCTCCATTGGAAGGAGGAAGTGAGGATGAAGAAACTCATTGGGGAGTTGACCATGGAGAAGTTTTGGTAACAAGGAGAACACTTAGTGTTACACCTATGGAGGATGAGGAGAACATTCAAAGAGATCATATCATCCACACTAGGTGTACTGTACAAAACAAGGTATGTAGCATGATTATTGATAGTGGTTCATGTACTAATGTTGCTTCTACTTTGTTTGTAGATAAATTGGGGCTTGAAACAAAGAGACATCCCAAGCCTTACAAATTGCATTGGTTGGCTAAAACTGGAGACATGAAGGTTAACCAAGCAAGTGTTGGTGCCATTCTCCATCAACAAATACAAGGATGAAGTATGGTGTGATGTGGTTCCTATGCAAGCATGCCATATTCTTCTTGGGCGTCCATGGCAATTCGATAGGAGGGTGACCTATGATGGCTTCAAAAATTGGTACTCTCTCATGTGGAATGGACATAAGGTGACTTTGGGCTCTATTGCACCATCTGAAGCACATGTTGATCAAGTGAGGATTGCAAAGAATTCAAAGCAAGGGAGGAACAAAGTCAACTTGCAAGTGGCGAATCATCAAAAGAAGGATTAGTAAATCATGTGGAGCACTAAAGAGTGGAATGTATGGATGATGGTTCCAATAAAAAGTCATGAACCAACCTTGAAGGGATGCAAATTGGTGGATCCAAAGAGAGAAAAGTGGCCATTCGTGATATTGGGAAGAGAGAAAAGAGCAAGAGTGTTATGCTAGTTAGACCTTTAACTCTTGTATCCATGTACTCCAAATATGAAGTGTACTTTGCTAATTCTCTTAGCCTACTTTTTCCTGGTGTTTTTGTAGTATTATTGCAGGTTAATACTCAAGGAAAAATGCCACGTATTTGCTGTTTTAGTGTTCAAATTCCTTCAATGAGTAAAGAGCATCCAATCGTGGAGAAGGAATTACAACCTTGTTCAAGCGCCACAACACATAGCGAGCATTTGATGAATCCAATTGATTTGTGGCCTAAGTTTTTATGTTTTAATAGCTTTAAGTTGCATCTTAATTCTATCTTATGTGTTTATTCTGTTAGAGTAGGTAGCTATGTTTTGCATCTAAGTTGTTTAACTTCATTTAGTGCAATCTGTCTTGAAAGCTTTCTTATGTTTCATGATCATGTCTTGAACGATTTTCAGTGTTTATTTTATAAGTTTTTATGTTGTGTTAAGGGTTATGCATTTGTGTGCAAGTTCTATCCCATACGTTTTAGTGTTTTACATTCAACATGCTTAGTTTTGCATGATGCATTCTATTTTAAGGATTATGATAAGTTAAATCATCATGTTTTAAGCAATTTTTAGTATGCTTTGTGTGGTTTATCATGTCATATTACTTGCTCTAGGGTTTATGTGATTGCGCATGCATTTGTTTTCGATCATTCTAGTAGTTCTTGTGTTTATTATTATGTTTTACATTGTTCTTATACACGAATTATAGGGAGTCACATAAATAATTTTCAATGTGTTTATCCAAAGTGTTTTACCTCTAAAAATCATTTTTGTCATAGGTTAATTCATTCAAAGTGTTCTAGTGTTATAGTTTGTGACAATGTTCATGTGTTTTTGTTATATCGTTTGAATTATTCTTGTGAGTTAAATGATGATGTTTTCCATGTTCTATGGTTTGTTTTGCATAGTTCATTCAGAATTATTGCATATTATCTTCATGATTCACGTTTTCTACACTTACTTGTAGTTAGTAGCTTCTACTTAGATTTTGGTCATTCGTCTTTATTTGATCATGATTTCTATCTTGTTAGTGAGTGTAATTTTGAGTCCATTCTTAGTTATATAGGTGCTAAACCTCATGTTTTTCTTGTTGATCATTCATATATGTTAATTCTTTTGCATGTTTTTAAAGATATTACTCATCTTGACATGTTTGTTGTCTTTAAACTTCAAACTGTCTTTACATCATCTATGTGTGTTTTTGAGTTTTATTTTGTTTCATCTTGCAAGAGTAATAAGTCTATAACTACTTGTGTTTATTCTTGCAATATGCCATCCGATTTTTATGTGCTTAATATTCTTGGTGGTTATACTTGCTCATCTATCAATCGTTTAGTTTCTTATGTTAGTTTATATGAACTCGCAAATTCGAGGACAAATCTTTTCGAGAAAGGAGGGATTGATGTGATCCAAGGAGTGCATACATTTGTTGGACTTGGACTTATACTTGGTGGACTTGAAGAGGCCATTTATATGGATCAAGAAGAGCTTGAAGAAGTGATAACCATGCATGGAATGTTTGAACATGGTAGCTGGATTGAAAAGTTACATCATTTTGAATTTAGTCACAAGCTTGAAATTTGCAATGTTCAAGCTATCACATTGGTCTAAGGATTCAAGCATTGGTTATGGATCAAGTTTATCTATAAAAAAGGCTCAAAAGAAGTTGTTAAGCTGTCCAAAACAATCTTACAAAGGGCTGGTTACTTGGACTTGCTTTGAGAGCCCTTAAAGTTGCTAAATGGAGGCCCAATGGATCTTATGGAGGGGTGTCCAACCCATGATGTAATCTTGGACGAATTTTTAGGTTTTTTAGTTGTTAGAATTACTCTATAATTGTGATTTTAGCTAAGTATTATTATTAGTTTAGGTATAGACTTAGAGGTTGCTTGAATCTTCAAGTCTAGAATGTTCTACATAAGCCTATTTATAGGCCTCTTATTAGTTACGAATTTTAACAAGAATTATTCAAAAAAATCGTGTGTTTTCTCTATTGTGAGAATTTTCTTGGTTCTTTGTTGATTAAGAGCTACTCTTGGTCTTATCACGCTTGCTTGTGGCGACCGCCAGCTTCGCTTAGAGTTTTTCTTGTGTTTTTTATCAAGTCTTAGAGTTAATTAAGTTAGACGATTGAACTCGCTCAACTTGGTCTAGTCTAGTTGTTCTTAGGCATGTTTCATCTTCTCAAGGGAGATTCAAGGCAAAACAACTCCACGTCAAGGGTTCCTTGGTTCGCAAATCAAACGAGGTCTTGAGTTCAATGAGTTGCATACATGAAATCCAAGACTTTCTTGGCAACGCAACCGTGCGCACATCATTAATGTTATAAAAACTCTTTCCAATTTTAAGTGTTAAAATTTGGAAACACACCCTAAACCTTCTTTATCATTTTTTGAGACGAATAATTCAAGGTTATTAATCTTATTTGATTAGACGATGTGATTTATGATTAGAATTAAATAAAAATTTATATTATTTAATTGTTAAATATATTATGATGGCACGGTGGATGATTATGGACTATGATCAATATGATTGAATGGTTGAATTTTATTATTTTGATGGTTGGCTTATATTGGTTTTTTGAAAATAGGGCCTGCGTGCCCTACCTTCTCTATTACTTTGATGTAACTCTCTTCTCATCTAACTCCCCTCGAATGTAACTCGAGGTTTCTTAATCAATACTTGTAATGTACAGAGTGTAGGTTAGGGTTTGGTTTTATTTTCTAAATTATTTAGACTAGAATTACACATGTATTGTACAAAGAATATGGAGATGGCACCAAAGAGCAACCATGGAGGCCCATCAAGAGTTGAAGACCTCCTAAGAAACATGTCAAGGAGTTGAACACGTCCCTTAGGAATTTGACCATATATTTTCCATAAGGCTCCAGTAAAATATTTTAGCAAAGTCCATAATCATCCATGGTTTATTATGTATGTTTTTATTTTATATGTCGATATACTTTAATTACATGCTATGATGAGATTATATATTGTGTAGTTAGAATAAAATTCCTCAAATAAAATATTAAGTCACTTGCCTTCCATTATTAAAGTAAAAATCATAGTTCTTGTTAAGTATTGACTTGTTGGCCCACCGTCAAGGTCACCTTACCTATAACATTTTTTTTACTATGAAATATGATCTCTAAATAATTGGTCTGACTTAACAAAAGATACATTACAAGTTTGGCCTCTATCAATGTTATAGGAGTTTTTGAGGCAATATTAAGTCAAATACTAGTTGCCTTCCATTATTATAGCAAAAACCAGAGTTCCTGTTTATTGTTGACTTGTTGGCCCACCGTCAAGATCACCTTACCTCGAGCATGTTTTTGATTTGAGATGTGATATCTGAATAATGGGTCCGACTTAACAAAAATACATAACAAGTTTGGCCCACCATCAATGTTATGATATTTTTGTGGTAACACATATGATGTGAATATCAAGAGTTGATACCCAACTATCTAGGAGTCACAAGAGTTGTGATTGGTTAAAGTTACATACCTAATTGAAGTTGCCTTTGGGTTGTTGGCTACCATCAAGCTCAAAGTTAATTAGATGGGATTCTAACCCACTACAAATCTCCAACGGATTCTCGAATCAATATTTTGAGGGTTATAAATTTGAAGTAAAATAGTGGGAACAAACCAAATAAATTCGACGCCCACATTTTTTATTTGCAATTATAACATGAAACAAATACTTTTACTATCTTTACATTTATTATAGAAGGCATGTTCACATGAACACACTTATCACCCTATATCTTCATTTGAATACAAATTTCTTGGACTAGTATAAAACTGGAGAATAGTTTTCAAGTGTATAAATTGGATGTCCTTGATACCCACTGTTAGTGTATGCCCTAAAATCAAGTTGGTTTAAGGCACTTTGTACTTACACTTATTTATGTTATATTTATACATGTGACATTATTCTTTATCATCTATACTTGTATATCCATGTTACTTGTTTGTTTGATAAAGTCCTTAGAATATTGACTCTGTATTATAGATTGCAAGAGTTACAATTATGAGACTCTAATACATAAAGTCATATTCTTGAATATCCCTAGTCATAGTATTAATGAGATTGGACATCATTAATGCTGATAGACTAGTACATACTTTGCCTCTACTTATGGTAAGTAGTAGTTGATCTCATTGACTATGGTGTGTGTGACACCTAAGCTGATATGTGGATGCTTGTTTGAGAACAAGTTCATTAGATTGATCCGCCAAGAGTTTTCAACTATAGTGCCAATGGTTGAACTTTTAATGGCTATGGTGTAAAAGATCCTTTAACTTGAGATTACATAGTATCTTGAGTGTGGATTACTATACTTTTGACTCCATTCATCGGTACTCATAAAATAGTAGTCCATAGCACAGATATTGGGTATAGTTTGAAGCAGGGGAAGATAGTGAGTAATCAATATAGGATTCACTACTCCTTAATAGGAGAGTATATCCCTTTATGGCCACTTGTTGGAAATATTAACTTATAAATCTTCTGCAGAAGTGATAGTATAATTTGAAAGGAGTTTCAAAGTTGTACATCATGGAGAGTTATATTTCTAAAACAAGAAATTATAAATTAGTCATTTAAAAGTATACACTATAATTTTTAGACTAATTGGGATATAGTGTGGTGAAAGGATACTAAATTACGTGGTAACGTTGTCATTGATGGGTATAGTCTACCATATAACTTTCCTATTCACTTGGGTGGTCATGATGCATTACTAGATGCCACTCATGATCTATAAGTACGAATTAATTAATTGTGAATTAATGATAAATTAAAGTGTTTAATTTATTTAACTCTTAATTAATTAACTCTTAATTAATTAATTAATGTGTTGTAAGTGGTACTTATTGCCAACATGAATGGAACCTAATGGGTCACACACATAGAGAACATAATCTTTGGGTTAAAATGTAATTAAGATAATTATGAGTTACTTATGGGGTTAATTTATGAGATAAATTAACTTAAATGACTTCTTTATAAATATTCTAAGTCTTGTAGGAAATTAGTTTCCTTAAAGAATTAAAGTAACTAATTAGTTTCCTTATAGAATAGAATTCCTAAAGAAGAAGGATTAGCTGAAGGTAAGGTTTCTAAATCTTCTTGGTTTCTAATTGCCTTTATTTCCTAAAAGACTAGAATGCTTCCTCTATAAATAGGTTCATTTTTTTTTTTTGGCTAACCTATACACAAGAGGGAAGCCACTCTCAAATTTTATTAATGAAAGAAATAAATACAAGGGAGGGGGACATCAAGCCTGAACCTTCCATTATTACTTGAGCTAATGAAAATGCTTAACAAATTAAGAAAACTACAATACTAAAATCTGAAATGAGGAGTACTTACTCCCTTTACAAATTATCTAACTCTAGTGAACCGAATTGAAGGCTAATTTAACTGGTCAAGACGAACAGCACCTCTAACCTCCTTTGGAAGAGTTGAAAAGGCCCAAAAAACCTTGAATTATTATTGCAACACAAAAGAAAACTAGTGAGAGAAAAATCAAGAAAAAGAAAGATCCCATTCTCTCTCTCTCTCTCTCTCTATCTCCTCCTAATTGTTAGGCTATCTCCTTTTCTTTGTGTTCTTAATTAATTCAAGGGAGCTAGCACTCAAAAGTCAAAGCAAGCAAGCCTTTAAAGTTCCCAAATGATTTGTTCATGTGGATATCATTTGAGGCTATACGCTTGGAGGGTTTTTGTTGGTAGATTTGAAGGATCTTTGCCTAGTAGCATAGAAATCTTCTTTGCTTGAGGTAATTCTTGTGCGAACCACCTTGTAATCATATAGATATATCAAAGAGATCCATGGTTAAGGTAATATTTTTTTATTTTTTTCGCTTCGTTACCTGTATTATTACCTAAGAATGGTATCAAAGCCTCCTTTGATTATATCTATATGATTTGTGTTTATGTAATTGTCATAAATATGGATGGTTTGTTCTTTATGAAATCTGTCTCAAATTGTTTTAGAAAAATCAAGAGTTTGTTTTTAAGAAAAGTTCTTGATTATTTAAAATGTTTTAAATAATTAAGATAAATTCGTAAGGTTGATTTTATGGTTTCTAAATTAATTTAACGTGTTAAAAGGGTTTTCACACAATTTAGATCAAAAGAAGTTTTGAAAAAAAATCACAAAAATCGTCTTTCAAAATTTCGCGAACTTGATCCGCAGGACAATTTGTGGCTAGATTGGTCGCGGCTAGACCCGCAGATCACTTAGGCCACACGATCCGCGGACTAATCCGCAGCCGAATTGGCCGTAGCTAGACCCGTGGATCGATTACGCCATGCCAGTTCGCGGGAATAGTCTCGTGGATTGGTGCTGCGGATTTGGCCAGAAATTTGTGAGAAAAATTTTTAATTTTTGGAAAACTTGATTTTTGGCAATTTCTTTGAGAAAAATTCTTTTCAATTTTAATTATTAATATTTGAAAAGTTAAAATTTAGAAACCTACACATTCTATAACTATATTTTTGAACAAATAAATTCAAGAGCATCAATCTAATTTATTTAGACCATGTGATTTATGACTACAATTAAATAAAGTAATTTATTTAATTGTTAAATTGAATGATGGCTTGGTGGATGATTATAGACTAGACTAATATGATTGAATGGTTATTATTTCTATTTTGGTTGGCTTGTATTGGTTTTATTAATAGGGCCTGCATATCCTGCCTTCTCTATTTTTCTAATGTAATTCTCTTCTCTCCTAAACTCCTCTCGAATGTAATTCGAGGTTTCTTGATCAATACTTGTATAATACATAATATAGGTTAGGAATAGTTTTATTTTCTGATGCGAACCACGGTCGCGAGATGCCCAAGACTCCTTGAAGATCCGTGGGAACCAATCCAATCTTCTTGATCCCTTCGTTACTTGTCGAAGAATCCAAGAACAACTTGAATTGGGCGCTTTGAATGCCACCAAAGATCGTTGGTTCTCCTTATGGGATGCAACCTAGACTCCTACCCAACCCGTGGAATAGACCCCTAGTTGACGATCTCACAAGACGAAGAGCAAACCCTTTTGGAAGAACAATCCTAAGCAAAGAAAAGACTTGATCTTAACAAGTCGATTGTCAAGAACAAGAGTAGTTCTTGTTTCACCAAAGAACTACGGTAACCCTAATTTGAGAGAAAACTCACATTTAATTCATTCAATCATGTTTTTCGTTCATTACACCAAAATACCTTATATAAGGTTTACAACTCACTATGCTATTAAAAACTCATAAAAAACAAACAAACGTGTTCGCGATTTTTGATGAAGGTCGCGGGAAAGGCCGCGGCGCGGACTTGGGCGCGACCTCGATCAGAGGCTTTATTTCACTTCACTTCATTCGGAGTAACATTCTGATGAAGGCCGTGGGAAAGGCCGCAGCACGGACTTGGGCGCGGCCTTGGTCAGAATGCCTGTCTCGCGTTGGCAGTTTCGAATCAACTCTCTGATGGAGGCCGTGGGGAAGGCCGTGGCGCGGCCTTAGGTGCGGCCTCGGTCAGAAACTTCAATTCTCCTTCATTTGCCTTGGTTTGACTACCTTGCTCACTTCCCTTGGCGTCAACATCAATCCAAGCATACGTAATCATCCGAACCGGCATGTTCTTAGCCCAAGTAGCTTATTCTTCATGCAATTGCGTAAGAAGTCCTTGCATAGCTTGTTTCATCCTCTTGGTTCGAAGCCTCGTCATTGGACCTCCTATGCCTTGTAAAGGATTGGCCTTGAATATGTCCTCACCTTGGCTTCCACGATCCTCGTCATTTTCTAAATTTTTTAGATTAGAATTATATATGTAATGTACAAGAAAATGGAGATGGCACCAAGGAGCAACCAAGAGGCACATCAAGGTGTTGACACGTTCCTTAGGAATTTTGACCAAATATTTTCTTCAAGGCTCGAAAAAATATTGTTAGTTAAAGCCCATAATCATTCACGTTTATTATGCTTTTATTTTATATGATAATATATTTTAATTGCCTGATATGATGAGACATTAATATTTAAAAACTAAAATCCCTCAAACTAGATATTAAGTCATCAATTAATAAGTTGCCTTCCATTATTATAACAAAAACGAAGAGTTCCTATTAAGTGTTGACTTGTTGGCTCACCGTCAAGGTCACCTTACTCAGAATATGTTTTTGCTATGAGATTTGATCTCTGAATAATGGATATGACTTAACAAAAATACATAACTTGTTGGCTCACTGTCAAGGTACGGTATTGTTGAGGCAATGTTTGATGTCAAGAGTTAATGTCAAACTATCTAGGAGTCACAAGGGTTGTGATTGGTAAAAAGTTACCCACCTAATCGAAGTTATCTTTGGGTTGTTGGCTCACTGTAAAGCTCAAAGTTAATTAGATGGGATCCTAGCCCGCTAGGAATATCTAACGGAGTCCCAAATCAATATTGAGGGTTATTGATTTGAAGTAAAATGGTGGGAGCAAACCAAATAAATTTACGAGTCTACCTTTTTGGTTTGCATATATAAACATAAAACAAATACTTATTTTCTATTTTACTTTTGTAGAATGTCTAACGTGAATTTGCGGCCGATTATTGACAATAAACTCAATGATACCAATTTTGAGGATTGGAGTATCAATTTGAGATTAGTTTACAAACATGAAAAATTTGAATATGTTCTTGACCAACCCATACCCCCTCCTCCTCCTACTATTGTCACGCCTCGAAAATATAGGCACAGGTCGGTCCAAAACTGTCGCGCTCTGAAAAGGCAGTCCAGTCTGGTGACCCTTTTCGAAAAGAAAGTTTTGGAACAACTATGCGTGCGTAAAAAAGAAAAATCTGGTTTTAAGTGAAAAAGTGTTATTCAAGAAAAATAATATTTTAAAATAAAATAAGGCCAGGACTAAAAACGCGACAATTTTGGCAAATGAATTTAGAAAAAGGGTTTTATTTTAAAAATGGAGTCGCCACTTGGTATTGAGTTAGGATGTACCAAGTTACCCAAAAAATCATTTAATAAAACAAAATAAAAAAATATATTTGAAAACCCTTTTTAGACTCCGGTATTCGAAAACAAAAGAAAAGGGTCCAAGAGTCACATTTAAAGAAAGGGAAGGGAAAGACTCGTGCCTAAGGCACCCTTTCTACCTAATCGAGGCTAGTTGCGAGGTTTAATCAAAATTTTCTAAAATAACCCTATATTCTACCGCATTTGGATGTATCTAAATGAATGCAAATCCTACATCTAAATGGGGTATCGAGAGGGTCCAAATGTTCAGTCGAGACTTGGTTGAGACTATCACATTAATTGCGAAACCAGAAATGAGGCCTCGAGGGAGTCACAAGTGTATAAGAAAAATGGAATGCAAAAAGAAAAGGAAAATAGTATAGATAAATAATAAGTGGTTGAAGAAAGTGGGGATGCAACATAACAGGTATGGGGGACTAATAACTCTTGACTAACTTTTTCTACTCACGGAGGGAAAAACGGCCTGTTAATCCATCGCTTCCTACGTAAATAGATGACTATTTCTAGTTAGAGCACACAAAATGACCTAACCTCTATTAAAATATAACCTAAATGTCGTACATTGAGTTTATGTAAAAATAGGTAATGATGGTAAGATATATATGAAAAAAAAATATGCATAAATGAAAAAGTCTAAAAATGAGAAGCAGTATGTGAAATGATATGAAATCCACATAGGGAGTAAAACTATTCCTAAAATGATCTAAAGGTCTAGCGTTGGACTAACCCTGTTTAGGAATCCTCTACCAACGTTGGACTGGTGAGGAAGTGATAAAACCACAACTAGCATTGGACTAGTGTGGTGATGGAATAACAAAACTGATAAAACATGAATTAAAATAGTAAAACGTGAATCAAAAAGCAAGTAAACATATAAAAACATATAAGAACACGTAGAGACACATAACACGTAAGCATGATATTCTAAATGCAAAATCCTAAGAAAAGTGGTAAAACATATAAGCACACGAGCACACAAAAGCACATAAGCCCTAACTATTACACCGAGGGAATTAGCTACAATTTCAGGGGAGAAAAAAGTAAAAATAACCTATCTATTATACTTGCTATCTAAATACAAATATTTTTAAAACAAAATGTGAAAGCAAAGTAATCTAACTATTACATTGGCTATCTAAATACAAAATCTAGCAAAAAAAGTAAAATCTAGCTATCTATTACATTTTTGCCAAATAATGAAATTCAAAACGAAATAACATAAAATAATAAATACGTAAAAGTATGTAAAATAATAAAACTCATTGAAGAAAATGCACAAAAAAAAATCACATAGGAGCACATAAAAGAAGCAATTAAAAAGTAACGAAAATACCTCTTCTCGAAGACCCAGTAGTAAAATACTATCAAAATGAACAAAGAAGTCAAGGTACCACTATTGAAAGCAATAAAGCATAAAAATATGAATTCCAACAAAACAAACTTAAAATGTGAATTTGAGCAAACTAGGGGCAAAATCATAAATTCAAACAAACTAAGGAGTAAACATGGAAATTTAGATAAGCGTACGGTCACAATTGTAAATTTAAGCAAACACAGGGTGACAATGTAAGTTACAAAAGTCAGGGGGTGAAAATGCCAATTCTAGCAAGTATGGAGGCACAAAATGTAAATTCCAGCAAAGTTAGTGGGGGTAAATATAAATTGCAGCAAGCTTATAGGGCTAGATCAATAATTCTTGCAATTATGGAAGGATTAAAACAAAATTTCAGCCACATGTGGGCACTAAAACACAATTCCAGCAGGTCCTAGGGACTAAAATTGAACATTCCAGCCCATCCTATGAGATTAAATGAAAATTCCTGCAACTAGTGGGAACCAAAACAAATTCAAGCAATATGTGGGAACTAAAACACAATTCCAGTGAGTCCTAGGGACTAAAATTGAACATTCCAGCCCATCCTATGAGATTAAATGAAAATTCCTGCAACTAGTGGGAACCAAAACAAATTCAAGCAATATGTGGGAACTAAAACACAATTCCAGTGAGTCCTAGGGACTAAAATTGAACATTCCAGCCCATCCTAAGGGATTAAATGAAAATTCCTGCAACTAGTGGGGTTCCAAAACAAATTCCAACAATATGTAGGGGATGAAATGAAAATCCAGCAAGTCATAAAGGGGATAAATGGAAAATTCAGCAAGCATAGTGAACTAAAATGCAAATTGCAGCATTTCAGGAGTGGAATTGCTAAATTATTACAGCAACTGAGATAAATAATCAAGGCCTAAGTGAAAGAAATGAACCTAAGGGTTCAACCATTAGTACAAAAGGCTTAAATGTAACAAACAAAAAATGTTAAGGAGATCTTAAAAAAATGTTGAATTAAATTAAAGCAAAACTAATTAAATAAAATAACTTAGTCAACTAAGATTGCTTACTGAATAGTAAAAAGCCAAATGAAACTAAATTAGAAAGCAAAAGTCAAAAGATTAACTAAACTAAAGAAACTAAAACAAACCAAAACAAAAATGCTAATATTAGAACCAAAGAAAACGAGTCAAATTTCTCCTTTCTAACATCCTCAATTGGCTGCAACAACTCCCAAGGTTGTGGAACTCTCAAACCATTTGGCCTTAAATCCCAAGCCTCCAGATTCATTAAGCTCCCATTTTCTTTCTTAACAGACAACTTAAACTTCCTTGCTAGCCCGACCCCATTAACCACAATCCTTACCTCATCAACATAACTATACTTAGTTTAAGATCATAAGTAGCTATCTACTAAACAATTAAATTGGCCATGTATTCTTATCAAATTCAATATGGAAAAGACCCCACAACCCAAGTCTCCTAAGTAGCTTCTCATGCTTAACAAAAATAAAAAAAGAAATCTTAGATGTTTCAAAAGAACAGGATTCGAATTTTCACAAGAATTTGCAGTTTCTTATTAATAGCCTACTGTCTCTTCAAACTTCATTTGCCTAACCTTATTTTATGATTTACAAAAAAAAAATCCAAAATCTTACAATCAAAACCATCTCTTAATCTAATCAGAAACCCACATTCCAAATTCGGTTCTTCAATTGCAAAGAAGATAATACAAAATCAATCAAACAATTGGCAATAAATTCCTACAAATCAAGTTTCCAAATCACAACACCACCCAAGCAATCAATTTCTAGATCATTTCCTTCAATCTAAACCCTACTAATTTCTTCAATCAAAACTCCAATTCAAGAAGGAAAAACACAATGAAAACACTTAAACCTCCAATCAACAAGCCAAGCAACCAATGAATCCCAAAGTCTAAAATTCCAAAAACACAATCAAAACTCTGCACTCCCATAAATTTATAAGCAATCTCGTGTAAATTAAGCAAAAACTCATGCTATACAAAAGAGAGTTGAAGGTGTTCCAAGACTCTTACATGGATCTGGGAGTGACTTGGTGGTAGTTTCTGATGGTAGCTTATGGAGGTGGCTTGTGGTGGGTTGTGGCTGGTGAAGATGGAGGAGATGGATGTTGTGACTGTTGTTCAGTTGATGTTTGTTTGGTTATTTTTTGTTTGAGAATGGTGTCTTTACTGGTTGTTCTGGGTTTATGGAATTGATAGAGATTTGGTTGTGAAGGAACATGGTGAACTTGGTTTTCGGTGGTTGTGTTTGGCAAATTTGGACTATTTGGCTGGTATTTTCATGGGTTTATTGCAGTAATTTTGATGGACTATCGCATATTGTTTTTAGGCTGGTTTGCTTGGATTTAATGGCTGATTTAATTTGCAATTTTTTTGGCATTTTGGAGTTGCTATTTTTGCAGTAATTTTGCAAAAATTTTTGGCTGATTTTTGCAGTATTTTTTGAGCTGTTTAGTAGCTATTTTTGTTAGGAATTTGAGGCTAGAATTATAGGATTTTGGGGCTGTCGTGGAATTGATTTTGCAGGTTGGTTGGGATACTTTTGCTACGAATTTGGGCTGCAATTTAGGACTGATTTTGGGTGGATTTAGGGGGCTGCGAATTGATTTTCTGGAGCTATAATTGAAACTGATAATGGGGGATATGTGGCTATTTTGGGTAACGAATTGAGATGGAGGTGGAACGGTGGAGGCTTGGGGGTAGAAGGACTTGGTAGTGACAAGTGGTCTTGTAAAGGGGTTTGATGATGATCTTGAATGTTTGAAGCTTGATGAATGTTTTCAAGTGTGTGTTTTTGTGTGTGAAAGTGCATGTTTTGATCCTACTGTGTCTTTGTATGGTGTGTTAGTGTGTGCCTTTAATCCAAGTGTGTGTTTGTATGGTGTGTTAGTGTGTTTAGGAATTAGTGTGTGAATTTAGGTGTGTTGTGTGTGCAAGAATAGTAAATGTGTGTGGTATTTTTCTAATTATGTCCCCTTTTATTTTTTTAATGGGGTATTTATAGGGTTTAGTAGTCTTCGCCTCCAAGAATGTCCCAAAATAACCAAAATGCTACTAGCAATAAAATCCCATTTTTACCCTAGAAATAATTTTTACACCTAAGACTAGAATTAAAAAATGTCATGATTTTTCTAAAAACACCTAAAAAGTGAAGGAAAATAAAAAAAATGTAAATAACAAATTTTATTGAATCAAAAAAATTTTGGTCAAAAAAATACATTTGTGTATAAAATGAGCATTTTGCCCTTCAGCATGGCATTTTTATAAAAATAGTAGTTTACCTGAAAAAAATGGCTAAAAGTTAAAGATATGTTTAAAAACTTAAAAAATGAATTTAAAGCCCAAAAATTGGCGAAAATGGCATTTAAGAGGAAAAATGACCAATTTTGCCCTTGTATCGACAAAATATATAGAAAAATAAATATTGACCTCGAAAAATTATCAAAAATTAAAAATAAGGTTAAAGTCCTAAAAAATGAATTTAAGACTAAAAAATTGGTAGAAAATGCGTTCGAGGTGCGAAATGATTGTTTTGCCCTTGAACTCAGTATTTAAAGAAAAAATTGCAATTGCCCTCGAAAAATTACAAAATGTAAAAGCGTGCCAAAAGTCTGAAAAATAAATTTAGAATCCAAAAATGGGCTAAAATAGTGTTCGCGTAGTGAAATGACCACTTTACCCTTGAACTATCTATTAATCTAAAAAATCACAAAAATTTTATAAACATGTATAAAAGTACAAAATATGTCTTTAAAGCCCCAAAAAATGTAAAAATATTTATATGCTAAAAATTCCTGTTTTGATCCCTAAAATAGTTGGCTTTGCCCATTTTCCTCAAAAATCAGAATTGGATCCCAAAATATAAAAAATGCCCCCAATGTTTGGAAAGATAAATAGGTGTGTCAAAATCTGGTATCTACAGCTATTGCAATGCCTGAGGAAATAGATGCATATGAGATATACAAAACTGACAATGATGTTGCAACATGCATCATGTTAGTTTCCATGACCCCAGCACTGCAAAAGCAACATCTAAAGATGGATGCTCCGTCCATGATTGTGTATTTAAAAGAAATGTTCGACGTACAAGCGAGGACAAAGAGGTACAACACCTCTAAAGAGCTCTATCGATGTAAGATGGTAGAGGGATCTTTAGTTTTTGCCCATGTATTGAAGATGATTGGCCTGATTGAGAAATTGGTTGATCTAGGGACACGTCCAAGACAATGAATTAAGTATTGACTTAATTCTTTAGTCCCTCCTTGAGAGCTATTCACGATTCATTCTAAACTTCAACTTGTAAAAGGTTGAATGAACATTCACTAAATTGTTGAATATGTTCAAGACTACTGAGCCCAATGTTAAGAAGGAGAAGAGCACGATTATGCTTGTCTTGGGCTCTAAGAAAAAGAAGCCCAATTTTGGACTTAAGAAGACCAAGAAGAAGAGAACCAAGCCTAAGGGTGGGGTTAAGAAGGACAAACCCAAGGGCACATGCTTCCATTGCGGACAAGATGGGCATTGGAAGAGAAACTAGAAGGCCTACCTTGACTCCTTAAAGTCATAGAAGCTTGGGGAAGCATTAACCTCTTGTATGTTTATAATCGAGATTAATTTATTTACTAATCAAGACTCATGGGTAGTAGCTACTGGATCTGGGTCTCATATTTGTAACAATATGTAGGGTCTTAGAGATAGTAGATTCCTGGCAAAGGGAAAGGTCGAGCTACGCATAGGGAATGGAGCAAGAGTTGCTGCATTAGCCGTAAGAACCTATGTACTCTCTTTGCCCACTGGGTTTAATTTAGAATTAAGAAACTGTTATTTCGTTCCCGTACTTACAAAAAAACATCATTTCTATCTCTTTGTTAGATTTGGATGGTTTTACTATCATTCCAAAGAATAAAAGTTGTTTTTTTTCATATGGTAGTATTTCTTATAGTACTGGTACATTAATTAATGGTTTATACATTCTAGACGAAGAAAAGTCTGTTCTCAGCATAAACACCAAGAAACAAAAATTAGGTATTGTAAATCAAACATACTTTTGGTATTATAGACTTGGTCATGTAAATGGGAAATGCATATCCAAGTTACATAAGGATGGATACTTGAACTCATTCGATTATGAATCGTTTGGGACATGTGAATCTTGTTTACTTGGCAAAATGACCAAGACACCTTTTACCGTAAAAGGTGAACGTGCTAGTGATTTCGTGGGCTTATACATTGTGACAGCCCCACCTTACCCTAAGGCGTACCAAAGGGCTGAGCGGAATGCCTACCTAGCTCTCGCCAGGACTTGGGTCAAGCACGTACTAGAAACCATGAATCAATCGATATTCTATAGAAAACTCGTAAATACATTCATATAATTCAAACTTAAGAGTAAAGGTACCAGTTAAGTAGTTTACATTATAAACACCTAACTAATACAGTAAAATCTCAAACATCTTTTTACTAGCAAAATCCTACCAAGATCTACCCTTGAATTCTCACCACCAGTTTTAATAATAGGAGCCTGTTTAAGGAGAACAAATAAAAGGGGTGAGCTATAATAGCCTAGTGAGGTTCCCACACATGCAAACACGCAAGCAGACAATTAGAAAAATAAATAAATAAAATAACACTTGCCATAAACAGTATAAGAACAGGTTAAGTAAACAATTAATTAAATAAGTAAGGATACATCTTAACCACGGAAGCAAGCTCAACCGCAGGAATATCAGGTACATAATCATGTGGCAATAATGTTCGGACCAAAAGAGAAAACCAGGTCCTTGCCAATGATCAGGTATGTGACAGCCCCACCTTACCCAAAGGTGCACCAAAGGGCTCAGCAGACTACCTGCGTGGCTCTCGCCAAGACTCAAACCAAGCACTCACTCAATAGATCCAAACATATATAACCCAAAAATATATTCATATAATTCAACTTAAATGAACAAGTACCACTAAGAGGTTTTACATCCGAAATATACATAGTATTTACAATAATAACCTAAACAATTTGGCTATCAAAATATATAAAAATATTTAACATATCCAAAAATCTGCTTCCAGCTTTAGCAGTACGGGAAACCTGGTTAAAGAAAACAAATAAAAGGAATGAGTTATGATAGCCCAGTGAGTGCTCCAATCAAGTAGCATACCAGTAAACCAATAAAACATTGAAGGTTAATAATTAACAAGTTCAATAAACACTGAATAAGCAATGTGAAGTGTCATATAATCAAAGGCGGATATGGGCTCACTACGGGAGCGGGCTCAACCGCAGGAGTATCATTCACTGAAATATATAACATTGGTATTGGGATTGAGATAATAGCTCAGGTCCGAGAAACTTATTAAATTCAATCCAGAGTTATCCTCTTTGAGGAATTTAACTCAAATAGGAAAGAATATCACTCGCCTATAACCCCAGCACCTTATATCACCCCAAACACACCAAGTTTGACTAACCATGGAGTAACGGTGAAGTTAGTCATGGAAGTCTAAATTTATTCATAAAGTTCAATCTTGAGTTAGCCTCTTCGAGGACTTCACTCAAATATGAAATTAACGCTCACCTATAATGCCCAGCACCTTATATCCCCCCGAACACACCAAGTTTGACTAATCGTGGAATAACGGTGAAGTTAACCACGGAAGTCGCATGCACAAACAATCACATTAAAGCAATGAAGCATATAACATTTAGCGGAAGAGGTGCGATAAAGTACACACCGTTCCTCAAATAGCACATGTCATTGAATAACATTTATAGACATAATATATTATTTCATACAACATGCACATGCAGAAACACTCACCTGAAATGCTTAGGAAAATATTTCATAAAAAGGTCGGGATTCGCTTTCGGATCTTGAAATTCAAAAGAATAAGCCTTATAAAAACCTAATTAAAAATCTAAGTAATTCAATGAGAAAATTCGAGAAATACCCCAATTCTTTCTAAGGTTTAATTTCTAGGGTTTTTGAGTTTAGGGTTTTACCCTAAGGTTTAGGGTTTTTTTTTTTTTTAGAATTTGGGTTTTCGAAATTTTTAGGGTTTTTACCCGGAAAATTCGATTCACTAATAATTCATTTTCTAAAATTTCTGCACGTTCAAATCACTAAATTACAGCCTATATAGCTTTAGATCATAGCCTATTCAATTTTTACTTCTTAGGTTTTTACCGAAATTTCCGCAGCATTTCCCCTAAAATCGGACTAACCCAAAATTTTTACTTGCAAGAAAAATCAACCAACCAACTCAACTTCAACTAGTTCTACAACTTCTATGTCATAATCAACCCAATTTCACTCAAATTTTCCATCAAATTACTTGAACCACACGAAGGTTCTTCAACCAATCAATACTCAATTCTTGTTATTTCAAGATTTAAACACTAACTACAAGTCATACAAGCGTATAAACATCATAATCATGGAATAAAACTTCATATTCATGGCCTAATTATTCATGCTTAACAACAAGAACACAAGTATAAACTTACATAACTACAACTTGTAACTTGGAAAGAATAACAAAAGTTCAATGTAAATACCTCAAGTAAGCTTAGAACTTTGCTTAAGAAGAAGATTAGCTCACTTTCAATGGAAGGAGATGATTAAAATGGAGAGAAAAGCTTCAAGAAAATGAAAGCAAAAGAGAGAAGAAAGAGGGAAAGAGTGGCCGGCCATAGTGAAGAAAAAGAGAAAGAAATAGGCCAAGAAAAATAAAAAAGAAATAAAGAGAAAATGGGAAAAATAACAACCAATCATAGCAAGATATAAGTGAGCATAGGGTTTTGACTTTTTGGACACAATAGCTACTACTTGGCTAAACATAATTAGAGGAGATTTTGGACATTTAGCTTCCTATTAATTTACAAGAGTTCTATGGTACAACCACTAATGGAAAATGTACAACATGCTATAACATAAAAGAAATCATACAAGGGTCTATTCTTCTAACTATTTTCAGTTTTCCTCTCTTTTTTTTTTCTAACATGACTAACATAAATCTAAATAAATTCTATGTGCTTCTAGGGTTGTTACAAGGTAAATATCAGATAACTGTAACTGTAACCACCTATGCACCTTTACCTCCTCAATATCTCCACTCCAGGGTGAAATCTCAACCCTGGAGGGTAAAACAGTTTGTTCAGTCCAGAGTTGGCCTCTTTGAGGAATCTCAACTCAGAGGAAAGAACACAAGCCCCTAACGCCCAAACACCTTATATCCTCCTCAATACCAGTATGACTAACCGTGGTGTAACTGGTGAAGTGTGACCACAGAAGTCTAGCCCGAAGGCTCAGTTCAATTGAAAGTTTACAAACAAGTATATTCACATATGAGAGAAGTTGGGCATGTAACAAATCGCAAGGCAGATGTGATAAAGTACACATCTTACCCTCATATTGCACATTGTAGTAGCTAACAAGTATCAAGCATAAAATGGGATTAACACTTAAACATTTATCAGGCGCACACAAGGAAACGCTCACCTAAAAATTTCAAGAAAGTTCCTCGTAGAACGTGTGAGGTTCAGACTCAGATCCTCAAAATAAGTAGGGTTTTAGTTGAAGAAGAGTGGATGATTAGTCCCTCAAGAACCTTCAACTTTTGAGCAAGACTTGAGCTTGAAACTTGGAGAGAATTTGTTGAAATTTGAAGGGATTTCTTTTCTAGTTAGGTTTAGCTTTTGGGGAAAGATTAAGTTAGTTTTTTAAGTGTTTAAAATAGTTGAAATTGAAGAGTACTTTGGGCAATAGGGTGGCCGGCCAAGGGAGAGAAAAATGCAAGGAAATTTGAGCCAAAAAAATGAAAAAGAATTGGTAAAAGTTAAAGCCAATAATAGGTGGCCATTCATGGTGTCAGGTGGCATAATCTTCCAAATATCTAAGTAATAGGTGGCCTTACTTTTCTAAATATCTAAGCTTGGTTGGTAACATTTAATTGGTGTAATTTTCCTATGATTATCATTAAACATGTAATAATAATAATTCAAGAAATCAAATTGTAAAAGAAAATCATATAATAACAACTAATAAGGAAATTTTTACAATTAACATTCATAACATAGAAACTAAGTGGTTTTAAACTTCTAGGGTTTTACATACATACCGATGTTTGTGGCCCAATGTTGATCCATGCTAGAGATGGTTTCTCTTACTTCATCACTTTGACGAATGACCATTCTAGATATGGTTATGTGTTTATCATGAAACATAAATTCGAAGCCTTTGAAAAGTTGAAAGTCTTTAGAGCTGAAGTTGAGAAACAACTTGGCATAAGTATTAAAACACTTAGATTTGATCGAGGTGGAGGATACTTGAGTAAAGAGTTTCAACAATATCTAGAAGAAAATAGAATTATTCCACAATGGACTTCTCCATACACACCACAACTCAACGGTGTGTCTGAAAGGAGAAATCATATTTTACTGAATATGGTACCTTCCATGATGGGTCATGCATCACTTCCTAGTTCGTTTTGGGGTTATGCCTCAGATTCTACCTTCTTTACACTCAACCGTGTTCCTTCAAAATCAGTTGATACTACACCTTATGAGATATGGTATGGTAAGAAACCAAATCTTAGTTACCTGAAGATTTGGGACACTTTTGCTTACGTGAAGCAAAACATGTCAAACAAGCTTGAAGCTAAGTTTGACAAGTGCTTCTTTGTGGGGTATCCTAGACAAAGTCAAGGATACTATTTCCACAATCTTTTTGAGCAAAAGGTATTTCTCTCAAGTCATGCCATCTATCTAGAGAAAAAGTTTATTCTTGAAAGAAGCAGTGGGAGCAAAGTAGAACTTGAAGAAATTCAAGAACCACAAAGTAGTCAATAGTTGGAACAAAAGCTTATGCCACATGTTGATGAGGCACAGTCAGAAGCTCAAAATACACAAGAACTTTGTAGATCTAATAGAATAGTTATGCTCTTGAGAGATATGAATCTTTCATTAGTGAGAGCAATGATGTGTTAGTCATGGATGATGATGATCCTACTAGCAAAGAAGAAGCTATGTCTAATGTAGACTCTTTGAAATGGCACGAAGCCATGAAATTCGAAATGGATTCCATGTACAAGAACAATGTATGGACCTTGGTCGAGTAACCTGAAGGGATTAAACCCATAGGGTGCAAGTGGTCTTTAAAAGAAAGACTAACATGGATGATAACATTGTTACCTATAAAGCAAGGTTAGTGGCAAAGTGTTACAAACAAAGGCAAGGAATTGACTTTGAAGATACCTTTTCACCAGTAGCTATGCTTAAATCTATTAAGATTTTGTTTGCCATAGCTGCTTATTATGACTATGAGATATGGTAGATGGATGTTAAGATTGTGTTCCTTAACAAGAATTTGCAAGAAAATGTGTATATGACACAACCTGAAGGTTCTAACTCCATTAATAGTCATAAGGTATGCAAGCTACAAAAGTCCATTAATGGACTCAAGCATGTTAGTGTATGCCCTAAAACCAAGATGGTTTAAGGTGTTTTGTGTTACACTTATTTATGTTATATTTATCCATGTGGTATTTTTCTTTATCATCTATACTTGTATTTCCATGTTACTTGTTTGATTGATAAAGTCCATAGAATATTGACTGTGTATTAGAGATTGTAAGGGTTACAATTATGAGACTCTAATACATAAAGTCATATTCTTAAATATCCCTAGTCATAGTATTAATGAGATTGGACATCATTAATACGGATAGACTAGCACATACTTTGTCTCTACTTATGGTAAGTAGTAGTTGATCTCATTGACTATGGTGTGCGTGACACTTAAACTGGTATGTGGATGCTTGTTTGAGAACAAGTTCATTGGATTGATCCGCCAAGAGTTTTCAACTATAGTGCCAATGGTTGAACTCTTAATGGCAATGGTGTAAGTGATCCTTTGACTTGAGATTACCACAGTATCTTGAGTGTGGATTGCTATACTTTGACTCTATTCCTCGGTGCCCATAAAAGGGTAGCCCATAGGTTAGAGATTGGGTATAGTTTGAAGCATGGAAAGCTAGTGAGTAATCGATATAGGATTCACCACTCCTTAATAGGAGAGTATATCCCTTTATGGCCACTTGTTGGAAATATTAACTCATAAATCTTCTGCAGAAGTGATAGTATAACTTGGAAGTAGTTCCAAGGTCATACATCATGGAGAGTTATATTTCTGGAACAAGAAAATATAAATTAGTCAATTTTAAAAGTATGCAGTATACTTTTAGACTAATTGGGATATAGTGTGGTGAAAGGATATTAATTACACGGTAACATTGTCATTGAAGGGTATGGTCTACCATATGACTTTCCTATTCACTTGGGTGGTCATGATGCATTGCTAGACGCCACTCATGATCTATAAGTATGAATTGATTAATTACTGAATTAATGATAAATTAAAAGTGTTTAATTTATCTAGCTCAATTAATGAGTTATAATTTATACTTATTGCCAACGTGAATGGAACCTAATGGGTCACACACATAAAGAACAAAATCTTTGGGTTAAAATGTAATTAAGATAAGTATGAGATACTTATGGGATTAATTTATGAGATAAATCAACTTAAAGGACTTATTTATAAATATTCTAAGTCTTGCAGGAAATTAGTTTCCTAAAAGAAATAAAGTAACTTATTGGTTTCCTTATGGAATAGATTTCCTAAAGGAGAAGGATTAGCTTAAAGTAAGTTGCCTAAACCTTCTTAGTTTCCAATTAGCTTTATTTCCAAAAGGCTAGAATTCTTCCTCTATAAATAGGTTCATGCTTTGACTCTTGAATTATTATTGCAACACAAAAGAAAACTAGTGAGAGAAAATAGAAGAAAGAAAAGGCACGTGATGAAGACATCAATGCTCGTGTTCAAGTTCAAGGGAGTCAGTGATCATAGTGTTGCTGCAAAGAGCCCATTCCAAGACATGGGAGGTCCAATGACGAGGTTGAGAGCTAAAAGGTTGAAGCAAGCTTTGCAAGGTTTGATTATAGAATTACATGAAGATGAAGCTACTTGGTTGAAACAAGAACCTACAAGGCTATTCACTTATTTTGGGCTAGAGTTGGAGGAGCTTGGAGGTCGTGGACTTGGATTCAATTGAAGAGCCCGTTTGCCACTTGAGGTTATGGGTTTCATGGGCTTAATTCGTTAGTTCATTAGCCCAAGTTGTATCTTTAGTTGTAGGTTTATGTTATGGTGCAACTAGGGTTAAGTTAGTTTCCATATTTAACTTATATCTTGATGTTATGCGCCTCTTTATAGATGGTGTTACTATTCATCCGAATTTTAGAACATTAATCAATAATATTGAGTTTTTCTCTTCAATTGTGCGTGTGAGCATTATTGAGTTTCCCTTTGTTCTTGGGTGAAAGAACTACTCTTGCATTCTTGACAATTCTTGTTGAGTATTCAAGATTCCGCCTAGGGTTCTTCTTGAGGGTTTGAATCTGTCTAAAGAGATTGTCGACTAGGTGTCTATTCCACATTGTTGGTTAGGGGTCTAGGGTCGTTTCTCTAAGGGGGGAGTTCAACAAATCTTGTTGGATCTGAAGCAAAACAATCCAAGTTGTTCTTGGGGTCTTCGACAAGTTACGAAGGGGTCAAGAAGATTGGGTTGCATCCTTGGTTTCAAGAGTCTTGGACCGTCACTTCCGTGGATCTCGTATCAATTGGTATCAGAGCATTGGTTCATCTTGAAATCCAGGTTTTCCAAGCCAAATTTTCCTTCGGAAGATTCGGCTATATCTCTTTATTTTGTTTCTTGGAGTTTGTCGAGTTTTGTTCTTGTTCTTGTTGCTATTTCTTGCGTTTTTCTATTCTGTCCGTTTTTGTCTAGTTTGTTTTTTTCGTGTTTCTTGTCTTCAAAAATTGTGTTGGTGCCTTTTGTTTCGTGTCTTAGGGTTTGTCATAACCTTTAGAGTCGTTCTTGATATCTATACATCAAGAATTCTAGGGTTTTGTGTGTGGTTTGCTTAGAATCTTGACTGTTTTCGAGTGTTCTTTGTTGTTTTAATGTTTCTTGTGTTTAAAACTTTTGAGAAAATTGAATCTTGGCCTACATAAGAACCTTGAAACAATTTTCTTGAAGGTTACTCTTGATTTCTGGTTTAAAAAAAAAAAAATACTGTTCATCGCACTGTAGCGGCGCATCACTGTTCACGCTAGGGTTTACTATTCACTGACGGCACTGTTCATCGTCGGTACTGTTCATCTGACTTTTTTTTTTTTTTTTTTTTTTTTTTCAGTTTAATTTTTTGTTTGTTTTTGAGAGTTGAATTTTGTATTTTGTGAGTTGGTTGTGTTGTTAAAAAAAAAAAAAAAAAGAGAGAAGGAGGTTGTTAGAAGTTAAAAAAAAAAAAAATTGTACTGTTCATCGCACTGTAGCAGCGGCGTCACTGTTCACGCTAGGGTTTACTGTTCACTGGCGGTACTGTTCATCGCCGGTATTGTTCATCCAATTTTTTTTTTTCTTTTTCAGTTTACTTTTTGTTTGTTTTTGGGAGTTGTATTTTGTATTTTGTGAGTTGATTGTGTTGTTAAAAAAAAAAAAAAAAAAGAGAGAGAGAGAGGTTGTTAGAAGTGAAAAAAAAAAAAAAAAAATTTTTGTGAGTGAAAAAAAAAAAAAAAAAAAGTCTTGCACAAAAAAAAGTCGTGCAATACAAAGGAAAGCGAAAGAGGCGTGCAAGGTGATAAAAGCCAAGCACACGAACTAAACCAATTAAACTGAAGTATATTTGGCTGGAATACTGTCCTTGTGCAACCGAATAGACCTGTTGAAACATACAGATCGTTGGACAGAGAACAACGCCACGTACGAAAGTTTAATTGACCAGATTCTACTCTTCTTGTTTCTTGATATTTTGGTGGCGTTTCTTGTTATTTCTGTTTGAACATAAGTGCATTAAAGTTATTAAAGGACATTTGAAAATCAAGATTTTCATCAAGAAAACCACACACTAGGGGTGTCAAACGTGCTTCTTAAATCTGAAATTCTTTGAGTCTTGGTTTCTTGAATTCTAGTGGTTTAAACCTTACCCTAAGCTTCCATTTTCATTACTACTCATCTTGAATACTTACTTGGGTTTGTACCAAGGATCAATTGAGCAGGTTCTCATTCAAGGGCATACAAGGTACGCTCAAGGAGTGGTAAAAGGCTAAGGTGTGAGCTCATCATCGGGTAAAAGCCAAGATTAATTGGTTTGATACACGAGTGACGAGGGATACACGTAAGGGAGTGAGTGAGGTTTTATCTTGACCCATTGTTCTTTTCTTGTGTTACTAACGATTTTTGCAGGTTGTTGAGAACACTATGGGTGAAGGAAAAGCTATGGAGGATAATGAGCTTAAGCTGTTCATAAAGGCTATGCAAGACACGCAAAGAAAAAACAATGAAAATTTTCAGACCATCATGGCACAACTTCAACAAGTGTCTTTAAGGATGGACAACTTTGAGAATGTGACAAGGGGTCGTGAGGAGTTGTCTGGAAATTTGGGAGCCCGTGGTACTTCCTCTCACACAAGAGGTGACCCGCAAACCTACTTATGAAGATGAATTGGGAGCCGAGTCTGATTTTGAAGAAATAGGTACAAGGAGAGGAAGGAGGGTGGTAAACCGTCAAGATGACAACCTTGGAAGCATCAAAATGAAGATTCCATCGTTCCAAGGAAAGCTCGATCCCGAGGCTTACATTGAGTGGGAACGCAAAGTGGAGGGGATCTTCAATTGCCACAATTACTCAGGAGGGGAAGAAAGTACAACTTGCTGCGATTGAGTTTACAGATTATGCGAGTGTTTGGTGGGACAAACTCCACAAGGACCGTGCTAGATTTGGCGAAGCACCCGTGAACACATGGAGTGAGATGAAAAGGCTCATGCAAAAGAGGTACATTCCGAGCTACTACACACGTGATCTCCATTGGAAACTTCAAACATTGAGACAAGGTACTATGTCAGTGGATGATTACTTCAAGGAGATGGAGATTTTGATGATGAGGGCCAACTTAGAGGAAGAAGGAGAGGCATTAATGGCAAGATTTATGGGTGGCCTCAACACTGATATTAGGCAACGTGTGGAGTTGCAACATTACCTTGACATAGGAGATTTGGTTGACATGGCAATCAAGGTAGAGCAGCAACTCAAGGCATCAAAGCTGAGGCCCATTGCTTCACCCTCAACCCGGCCAGCTTGGAGGGATTCACGAGATAAAAGGGCTATCCAAGAACGTGAAAAGGGGGCTGCTCAAACACCATAAAAAATTAATGAGCCATGGCAAAGAGGGGCTACGGGTTTGGCAAGTAATAAAGTCAAGAGTGAGAGCTCTACATCCATGCTACCAAACAAGGGTAAGAATGAGACTTCTTCTAGACAGCGAGATGTTAGGTGTTTCAAGTGTCAAGGATATGGCCATATTTCCTCTCAATGTCCAACAAAAAGGAATATGATCATTCTTGGCAATGGGGAGGTGGAGAGCGAACATTCAAGTGATGAAGAGATGCCTCCACTTGAAGGACCTAGTGATGATGATTCTGTTGAAGGGGGACCTGAGGATGCCATTCCATCTAGTGGTGAAGTGTTAGTGACTAGAAGATCATTGAGCATCCAACCAAAGGAGGAGGAAGAGGAGATGCATAGGGAACATATATTCCACTCAAGATGCTTGGTTCAAGGCAAGGTATGCAGTGTTATTGTTGATTCTGGTAGTTGCACTAATGTAGCTAGTACCTTGTTTGTAGAGAAATTGAAGTTGCCTACAATTCGCCATCCAAAGCCATATTTCTTGCAATGGTTGACAGATTTTGGAGATGTGAAGGTAACCAAGCAAGTGCTAGTATCCTTTGCCATTGGAGGATATGTGGATGAGGTATTATGCGATGTTATTCCCATGCATGCATGTCATATTTTGTTAGGTCGTCCATGGCAGTTTGATAGGCGTGTGATTTATGATGGTCATAAAAATACTTATCGCCTAGTTTGGAAGAAAAAGGAGTTCATATTGAGACCATTGACACCTATGGAGGCCTATGCTGATCAAGCACGAATTACAAAGGAGTGCAAGGCTCGTGATGAGTCCAAAGGAGCCAAGGCCGAGGGGTCTTTATTGGAGTCGCCTAGACAGATTGTGCATCATGAAAGCAATCGGTCTAGTGGGGAGAAAAAGAAAGGGAAAGGGAAAAGAGGGGAAGCCGAGAGAGATGAGGGGAGAAAAGTGAATGCCTATGCTGGGAAAAGTGAGATCAAGAATGCATTGTTGGCAAGGCAACAACTTCTTGTCATTTTGTATAAAGATGTTTACTTTTCTACTAGTGAGCTTGACCCTTCTCTTCCTAGTGTTATTGTTTCTTTGTTGCAGGCATATCAAGACTTATTCCCTGAAGATGTCCCAAGTGGATTACCACCTTTGAGAGGGATAGAACATCAAATAGATTTCATGCTTGGAGCAAGCATTCCAAACCGTCCGGCTTATAGAGCTAACCCTGAGGAAACAAAGGAGATTCAAAGGCAAGTAGATGATTTATTGGAGAAGGGCTTTGTGCGTGAGAGCCTTAGTCCATGTTCTGTGCCTGTGATTCTTGTACCTAAGAAGGATGGTTCTTGGAGGATGTGCGTAGATTGTCGAGCCATTAATAAAATCACGGTAAAGTATCGTCATCCTATACCTAGGTTAGATGATATGTTGGATGAATTATATGGTTCACAATTGTTTTCAAAAATTGACTTGAAAAGTGGCTACTATCAAATTCGAATGAAAGAGGGTGATGAATGGAAAACTGCTTTCAAAACTAAATTTGGTCTTTATGAGTGGTTAGTTATGCCTTTTGGTTTGACTAATGCTCCTAGTACTTTTATGAGGTTGATGAATCATGTTTTCCGTCATTTAATTGGGAAATTTGTAGTAGTTTACTTTGATGATATTCTTGTGTATAGCAAGTCCTTGCAAGAACATGTTGATCACTTGCGTGCTGTTTTTGAGATACTTAAAGAACATCAACTGTTTGCTAATCTGAAAAAGTGTTCTTTTTGCATGGATTCTGTTATATTTCTTGGTTTTGTTGTAAGCTCTAATGGCATAAGTGTAGATGAAACCAAGGTAAAGGCAATTAGGGAGTGGCCGACCCCTACTAATGCCAATGAGGTAAGATCTTTTCATGGTTTAGCAAGTTTTTATAGAAGGTTTGTGCGTGATTTTTCTTCACTTGCTGCACCTTTGAATGAACTTGTTAAAAAGAATGTGATTTTTAAATGGGAGAAAATACATGAAGATGCTTTTAGATTGTTAAAGGAAAAACTCACCAATGCTCCTTTGCTTAGTTTGCCTAACTTTGACAAGGTTTTTGAAATTGAATGTGATGCTAGTGGAATTGGTATAGGGGCTGTTTTGATGCAGGATTCTAAGCCAATTGCCTACTTTAGTGAGAAGCTTCAAGGGGCGGGCTTGAGTTATCCTACATATGATAAAGAACTTTATGCTTTGGTTCGAGCTCTTCAAACTTGGCAACATTATTTGTGGCCAAAAGAGTTCATCATACATTCTGACCATGAAAGTTTGAAATTTCTCAAGTCTCAAGGTAAGTTGAACAAGAGACATGCTAAGTGGCTCGAGTTCATTGAAACATTTCCATATGTGATTAAGTATAAGCAAGGTAAGGAGAATATTGTGGCTGATGCACTATCTCGTAGGTACACTCTTCTTACTTCTTTGCATACTAAATTACTTGGTTTTGAGTACTTGAAGCATGCTTATGTTGGGGATCGTGACTTTGGTGATATTTGGCAGATTTGCATGAATCAATCTCCACATTTGGGGCGTGTACATGGAGAGTTTTATTTACATGAGGGTTACTTGTTTAGGAAGGATAGGTTGTGTATTCCCTTCTGTTCTGTGCGTAATGTGCTGATTAGTGAAGCTCATGGAGGGGGTCTTATGGGACATTTTGGTGTTGTTAAGACTTTGGATATCTTGCATGAACACTTTTATTGGCCTCATATGAAACGTGATGTGCAAACTTTCTGTGCTAAGTGTATTACTTGTAGGAAAGCTAAATCCAAGGTGATGCCTCATGGGTTTTATAGTCCATTGCCTATTCCTAATGTTCCGTGGACTGACATTTCTATGGACTTTGTGCTAGGTCTTCCACGTTCTCAAAGTGGCAAAGATAGTATTTTTGTTGTAGTTGATCGTTTTAGTAAAATGGCACACTTTATTGCTTGTGTTAAAACTAACGATGCCACTCATGTTGCAGATTTGTTTTTCAAAGAGGTTGTTCGTTTGCATGGTTTGCCAAGGACAATTGTGAGTGATCGTGATGTCAAGTTCCTAAGTCATTTTTGGCGTACTCTTTGGAGTAAGTTACGGACAAAGTTGCTGTTTTCTACTGTTGCTCACCCTCAAACGGATGGACAAACTGAAGTAGTCAACCGTACACTCACTACATTGCTGCGAACCATCATCCAACATAATCTCAAAAATTGGGAGAAGTGTTTGCCACACATAGAGTTTGCTTATAATCGCACTATCCATTCCTCTACTTCTTACTCTCCATTTGAAATTGTTTATGGTTTCAACCCACTAACACCTTTGGATATTTTGTCTTTGCCTTCTAGTGAACACGTTGACATGGATGGCAAGAGGAAGGCTGACTTTGTGAAAGATTTGCATGCAAAGGTTCGAGCTAATATTGAGAAGAAGTATGAGCAATTTGCAAAGCAAGCAAATCGTGGAAGAGTACAAGTTCACTTTGAGCCTGGAGATTGGGTTTGGGTGCACTTAAGGAAGGAACGTTTCCCTCAACAACGCAAGTCCAAACTGAGTCCAAGAGGAGATGGTCCCTTTCAAGTCCTTGAACGAATTGGAAACAATGCTTACAAGATAGATTTGCCAAGTGAGTATGGTAGTGTTAGTGCAACCTTTAATGTGGCTGATCTTTCTTTGTATGATGTAGGGGATTCGAGGGCGAATCTTCTTGAGGAAGGAGGGAATGATGAAGACATCAATGCTCGTGTTCAAGTTCAAGGGAGTCATGATCATAGTGTTGCTGCAAAGAGCCCATTCCAAGACATGGGAGGTCCAATGACGAGGTTGAGAGCTAAAAGGTTGAAGCAAGCTTTGCAAGGTTTGATTATAGAATTACATGAAGATGAAGCTACTTGGTTGAAACAAGAACCTACAAGGCTATTCACTTATTTTGGGCTAGAGTTGGAGGAGCTTGGAGGTCGTGGACTTGGATTCAATTGAAGAGCCCGTTTGCCACTTGAGGTTATGGGTTTCATGGGCTTAATTCGTTAGTTCATTAGCCCAAGTTGTATCTTTAGTTGTAGGTTTATGTTATGGTGCAACTAGGGTTAAGTTAGTTTCCATATTTAACTTATATCTTGATGTTATGCGCCTCTTTATAGATGGTGTTACTATTCATCCGAATTTTAGAACATTAATCAATAATATTGAGTTTTTCTCTTCAATTGTGCGTGTGAGCATTATTGAGTTTCCCTTTGTTCTTGGGTGAAAGAACTACTCTTGCATTCTTGACAATTCTTGTTGAGTATTCAAGATTCCGCCTAGGGTTCTTCTTGAGGGTTTGAATCTGTCTAAAGAGATTGTCGACTAGGTGTCTATTCCACATTGTTGGTTAGGGGTCTAGGGTCGTTTCTCTAAGGGGGGAGTTCAACAAATCTTGTTGGATCTGAAGCAAAACAATCCAAGTTGTTCTTGGGGTCTTCGACAAGTTACGAAGGGGTCAAGAAGATTGGGTTGCATCCTTGGTTTCAAGAGTCTTGGACCGTCACTTCCGTGGATCTCGTATCAGCACGCCTCTTTCTCTCTCTCTAGGCGTCTCTCTCTATCTCTCCTAAGGGTTAGGTTTTTCTTCTTATTGTGTTCTAAATAATTCAAGGGAGCTAGCACTCAAAAGTCAAAGCAAGCAAGCCTACAAGGTTCCCAAAGAAAGTTGTTCGTGTGGATATCATTAGAGGCTCTACGCTTGGAGGGCTTTTTCGTGGTAGATCAAACATCTTCTTCGAAGGATCTTTGCCTAGTAGCATAGAAATCTTCTGTGCTTAAGGTAATCTTCATGAAAACCCCCTTGTTAATCATATAAATATGTCAAAGAGATCCATTGTTAAGGTAATATATTTTTATTTTTCCGCTGCGTTACCTATGCTATTACCTTACAAAGCAAGCTTCAAGGAGTTGGAACATTCATTTTGATGAGACAGTCAAAGAGTTTGGTTTTTCCAAAAACAAAGACGAGCCTTGTGTATATAAGAAGGTGAGTGGGAGTGCTGTCATTTTTTGATACTTTATGTCAATGACATATTGTTGATAGGAAATGACATACCTTTGCTACAAACCGTAAAGGTATGGTTGTCCAAAAATTTCTTCATGAAAGATCTTAGAGAGGCAACCTATATTCTGGGAATTAGGATCTATAGAGATAGATCCAAGAGGTTGCTTGGTCTCAGTTAATCGACATACATAGACAAGATGTTAAAGAGGTTTAGCATGGAGCAATCAAAGAAGGGGTACTTACCCATGAGGCATGGGATTACTCTTTGGAGTTTTAATCCACTAGAGGCTTTTTCAATTTGGTGAAACAAAAACCAATTGTATAAAGGAAGGATAACTCTTTGTACTAATTATCCTTGCTGTAGTTAAGCCAAAGACACCTTCTTTGCTCACACTAAGCCTTTACAAGTTATGCAAAGAAGTTTTACAATTACCCAATCAACCTTCTCAAGGCTACAATTAAATTACTCTCACACCACAATTGAAAAGCACTCAACCCAACCTTTTATTTCACAAACTATTACAAGAATGAAACCAAAAGGAGAGTATTTTTCACTAAAAATCACTCTTAAACACTTGTAATAAATGTAGGTAAAAAGTTGTTACCATTTCTACACATAATGGTATAGGGGTGAGAAAAAAATTTGAAAATGGCTTTAACAGTCAAATTGAGAAATCAACCAGAACTAGCCATTTAAAGATTAGACGTCCACTACCCTTGTTCAGTTTGCATCCGAACATCCGCTTGGTGCGTATGGATGTTCGTTCGATACCTCATCTGCATAGTCTCTGGAATATCTTACAATCTTGAATTTTCAACAGATCGGATGTCTGCACCATTGTCTAGTAGCTCGTCCACATACCTTTTGAAATGAACTAGAGGTCCGCATAATCTTCTAATGCATCTGGTACCTCGTCTGCTTCATTTTTGCTTTGCCATTTTCAATTCTACTGCTTCATAATCATTAGTTTGTTAATCATCAAAACAAAGATGATTTGAGACCAAAAGGTCTTCAATCTCCCCTTTTCTGATGATGAAAAATTAATGAAGGAAGTAAGTATAAAGTGCAAAAAGATGAATAAAGCTAAAGTTCCCCTTTACTTTATGTTTACATATGAGTAACTCTCCCTTACTATGCGCTCTTAATTATGTACATTTTCATTTTCATTTTTTCATTTCTTATTTCTCCCCCTATTGGCATTATTAAAACAAAGTAAAAGAGAGACAAAACAATCAAAACAAAAGTGGATAAGAAACATTTGAGATAAAAGATTAAGGAATATATAATCAAAACACCATAAACACACTGTTTTCACATAAACATAAATGTAGCAAAACTAACACATTCTTTTGACATAAACATAAATATAACCATAAAAACATCAAGAATTAGACAAACATTATGTCCCAGTATCCTAGTAACTAAGTTGCTACTAAAGGAGATCTAGCTCTACGGGAGGACATAGAGCTATGCGATGAACTCCCAGATCTAGTTGATAGGCATTAATTAGGTCTTAAAAATATAGCAATAAATCTCAATAATATTACATAAACCAAGTCAAGTTAAATTAACCTAATTACCCTGTTTATTGCAAGTGAACAATTGGTATAATAGTACAAGGTAACATGATGCGAAACCGAGCGATGAGGACATAGTGATCACTCATGACAATCGATTGCACGCTCATTCAAGAGGAACAAGGTTGTCAAAAATCCAAAAAGATTGAGTTTTAGCCGTCCTTTTGTGTTGGGCTTTGTTTCTTTGAGTCTAAATTATCAAAAAGTTGCAGCCTTAGTCCATCTCTGGTGAGATTATTGAATTTTTCTTCATGGATCCTCAAAAACCCTAATTTTAACAAGTTTAGGGTTTCCTCCTAATTTTGCATTGTTTTGCTATTTGGTTTCAAAAGTTTAAGAGAACAAAGGAAGCAAGAACAAAAAAAGAAAACCCTGATAGGAACTTTTCCAAGAACTCAAAGAAACAAGAAAAACACAAGATTAAAAGGATATAACCTCGGTAAAGGCACTAGCTCTGATACCAAATGATACGAGACGCGGGATCTAGCCAATACCAAGTTTGGATAATGAAAGACTCGACCCCTCTAACCCTCGGGATGGCGAACCTTGATACGATCTCGACCCACGATCCAACGAGTTAGCGAACCAAGTGTGAAGGTAGATGGCGCCACAAGCCAAGGTGATTACTTGGATTGATAAGCCTAGAACACCCAGAGAATTCCTAAGGTATTCAAAGAAAAGCTTTCAAGAAGCCAAGAGGGAAAAACCCTTAATTTTCTTAACGTCATGTCTAATCCCCTCTCTTACAATAGAGTGTCTATTAATAGCTAAAAGAAACAAGGCTTAATTGCCTTAAAGCCCTTACATTAGGTCCTAGGCTATTACAACTTGAAAAACAGGAAAAAAACATAAAACCTCGTAAAACCCGTATTATTCCGGAAGTGAACCGCGCGACAAACCGTGGGAGAATGATCCGCGGGTTCTTCCGCGGTTGTGTTGAAGAGAGTTTCTGGACACGAACCGCGGGAGAAACCGCGCGATGGAGTATCCGCGGTTTACGACGCGGTTTCTCTCGTAACTTGATCAACACCTCTGGACGTGAACCGCATGACAAACCGTGGGAGGCATCATCCGCGGTTTGTGCCGCGGTTTCTCTCATTCCTTCAATACTTGTATTTTGACAACCTTGTTCCTCTATTCCCTACACTACAAAAGAGTAAATTAGTGACAATTAAAGCAAACTCCAAAAAGCCATATTTACCTAGCGATTTTGACTTGTAGGCTTCAACCATGTGCATTCCATCCCATTCAAAATTTCTTTGAGAAGGAATCCTTCCTTCGGGTACACATATCCGCCCCTTAAGATATTTAGGACTGTACAAGTCATCATCGATTAATTCAAACCCAAGTATATGACAGCATTTAAGAATAATGTCATTATAGCAACTGGGATAGGGTAAGAGTGTATTAACCCATTGGACATTCAACGCATAGAAGGCTTTTACATGCACATGATCCTTAAAGACTTTAGTCAAGTATAAGCAACAACTTGTCAAAATAGCATCCATCAAAGAATTTAGACATTGGATTTCATGAGAACTCATAATATCACACAATCTACTTATTCCACTAGCATGGTACTCGTAATGGGACTCTTTAGTGGAATGGAGAGTAAGACAATTGGACATGCAATCTAAAGAACTAAATGCAAACACACTTTTAAAATAGGAAACAATAAAGTAGCTATCACTACCATATGAAAAATCATCACAAAAGTTATAGCCTAAAACATTAGACTCTTGAACACTCATGCTAACTTTGAGAAACTCAAGAAACTTAATGCCACTATCAAACTTATTCCAACTACTCCTAATGACTAAACAATAATGAACATGCAAATCTTGACTAAGCCATAAAACAAATATGGAATCAACACTAGGAAGACGAGACAAGTTGTACCTCCAACTAAGTATACCATCAAGTTTAGCGATAGAAGGACCATACTCTGTAAGTGTTCTATGTATAGCACGTCTATTCACCCATTTTTGCCAAATCTTCCAAATTAACTCGAAGAAGCAAGGTTGAGAATTCTCCTTGATGGCGTCACCTTTCACCAATGCATGTCCTTGGAACTCTTTAGGCCTCTTATGTTTTGCTTGGTACTCCAAACCTTTGAGAGAAAATGGTTTATGAGGTAAGCCTTGGTGAATGAAACCTTCAATTCCCTGCACAAAAGAGATAACAATACTCGGAGAGCAAAGTTTAGGAGAATTAGTAGAACATAAGACCTCTTTGTAGGAAGGAACAAAAATAGGTTGGTCAGCGTAAAGTTCTCTCTCCAAATCTTTGGCTTTTGCACACACTAGTTTTCTCTCTTGTTTTACCGCTAAGGCCGAATTATCTATTGCCTTTTTCCTCTCATTTTTCTTGGCCTCTGTATCCCTCACCTCTTTGCTCTCTTTTTTTTTTCTCCCATTCTCTTGTTCACTCTTTTCTTCTGCTTGTGAGCTCATTATCCTCACTTGATCTTCATATGCCTCATGAGGTGTTAATGGTGCTAACACAATCTTGTGATTACTCCACATGAAGAAGTATCTATCCTTGTGCTCATCATATGTGGCCTTCCTTTCACACCGCCATGGACGGCCCAAAACTATATGGCAAGTTTCCATTGGCACCACATCACAAAGAACCTTGTCATGATATTTGCCTATGGAAAACTCCACTTCCACTTGATTAGTGACCCTCCAATCTTTATTATCAAGGAATAATGGCAATTTGTAAGGTCGTGGATGTCTCAAGGTCGGCAATCCTAGCTTCTCAACAAGTAGAGCACTAGCCACATTAATATAATTTCTTTTGTCAATGACCATACCACATACCTTGTCCTTGACACGGCATCTAGTGTAGACAATGTTTTTCCATTGCACTCCATCTCCTTCCTCCTTAAGATGTGCGCCAAGAGCTTGCTTAAGAACTTTCAACTCATTATAAATAGGTTGCTCAATGACATCTTCATTACTACCTTGTGAGGATTGGATCTCTACATCACTTGATGAAACACTCGTTACTTCCCCATTGCCTATCTCAACTTCACTACTACTCTCCAATGGTTCCTCTTCACTTGATGAGACGCTTTCCACTTCACCATTGTCTTTCATGACCATTGCCTTTTGTTTGGACATTGAGAAGCAATGTGTCCAAATCCCATGCACTTAAAGCACTTGAGGTGGCGACTCATTGATGGTGTCTCATGTTGATTCTTCTTTTGCAACTTTGGTGTGGCCATTTTATTGTCATTAGCCTTTGTGGACTTCTTAAGGCTTTGCTTAGCACGTTCCTTCTTCCAATCAAAAGCTTGATTGTCCCTCCATTTGATAGGACTTGAAGAATACGGATTCTCTCGTTTGCCTCTCCAATTTTGAACCTGGTCATTCTTCAAATTGGTTGCATTTGAGGATCTTGAACTAGCTCGTTGATCTCTCCAATCATAGACTCGTTCATTTTTCCAATTGGTGGAACTTGTGGGATTGGGACTAGCCTTTGAATCCCTCCAATCATAGGCTTGATTACTCCTCCACTTGATTGGACTTGAGGAATTTGAGCTATCACTAAATGTCCTCACCTTGGATGGCCTTTCTTCCGAAACTCTACTTTCCATCTCCTTGTGATAGTGGATTGGCACATGACGCTTCCTCATGGTAGACCTCAATTCATTCCAAGTGCAAATAAGTGGCTCTCCATACCTTTTCCTACTCTTAGTCAATTTATCCCACCAATACATAGCATGGCCAGTAAATCCACTAGCAGCTAGTTTTACCTTTTGCTCCTCGGAGTATGAATGGCAATCAAAGATCTTCTCAATTTTCCTCTCCCATCCAAGGTATGCGTCGGGATCCGCCTTGCCTTGGAAGGTAGGAATTCTCATCATGGCCTCTTTGATGGTATCATATCTTCGCTCCCTATCAAGCTTCCCATGCCTTGATCTCATTTCCAATTCACCTTCATCATATTGGCACTCTTTTGGCTCATGACTTGGGGTTTCACTTCGCCTACTTCTTATGGTCATGTTGGACAAAGAGATTAACCTGCAAGAAAAATGTTAGTAGTAAAATTTTTCTCACCCACTCTTCCTTACCAAGATGAACTCTCACTCTCGTGTATCACTCAATTCCGCTCTATTAACTCTCTTCAACACAACCGCGGAAGAACCCGCGGATCATTCTCCCACGGTTTGTCGCGCGGTTCACTTCCGGAATAATACGGGCTTTTACGAGGTTTTATGTTTTTTTCCTGTTTTTCAAGTTGTAATAGCCTAGGACCTAATGTAAGGGCTTTAAGGCAATTAAGCCTTGTTTCTTTTAGCTATTAATA
This sequence comes from Mitragyna speciosa, assembly GCA_024721245.1. Lineage (NCBI taxonomy): Eukaryota > Viridiplantae > Streptophyta > Magnoliopsida > Gentianales > Rubiaceae > Mitragyna > Mitragyna speciosa. The sequence continues at coordinate 12,857,977 of CM045562.1, forward strand.
GACACTCTATTGTAAGAGAGGGGATTAGACATGACGTTAAGAAAATTAAGGGTTTTTCCCTCTTGATCAAGTCACGAGAGAAACCGCGTCGTAAACTGCGGATACTCCATCGTGCGGTTTCTCCCGCGGTTCGTGTCCAGAAACTCTCTTCAACACAACCGCGGAAGAACCCGCGGATGGTTTTTCCCTCTTGGCTTCTTGAAAGCTTTTCTTTGAATACCTTAGGAATTCTCTGGGTGTTCTAGGCTTATCAATCCAAGTAATCACCTTGGCTTGTGGCGCCATCTACCTTCAAACTTGGTTCGCTAACTCGTTGGATCGTGGGTCGAGATCGTATCAAGGTTCGCCATCCCGAGGGTTAGAGGGGTCGAGTCTTTCATTATCCAAACTTGGGTATTGGCTAGATCGCCGTCTCGTATCATAATAGGGTCGATCCCATAGGGAAAAGAGTATAGAAGTACTAAGGCCTTATCGCTAGCTTTATTATCTTAACAACCCAAATAAAGAGAAAAGATAGAAAATAAACAAAGAAATAAATAAAGTAATCAACTCTATCGAAGAACAATACTGGAGAAAACTCACAATTGTAAGATTCTAAGGAATAGATTCCACTAATGACCAAGCATAAGATTGAATGGATTAATTCATGCCATGGATTCTTGTATTGTTTAGGGTCCAATTCCAATTGTACTTAACCTTCACTCTCGTGATAAGTTAATGATTACCTCCCTACTAGTTCTTTCCTACTCTCAGGGTAAAGATACAAGTGTTGGTTCATTAATCCCATGAATTGTACAATTGTCCCGCCTAGGAGTGTAGACACCAAATTTTAATACACCATTTACTTTGCAAACATTGGGGAGGTGTTTATATTTTTTGGGTCAAATTCTAATTTTTCAATAATCTTGGGGGCAAAAAAGTAATTTTTTATCTGTAAATGTTTTTTCATTAGTTTTTGGGGGTTTTAAATTTATATTTTGACTTTCATGTGAATTTGTTAACTTTTTATGATTTTTCTGGATTTAATTGGTATTCTTTTATATTTTTACCAGCACAAGGGCAAAATGGTAATTTCACCTCGCGAACACCATTTTAGCTCATTTTAAGTTCCAAATTTGTTTTTCCAATTCTTTAAGCATGTTTCTAAGTTTTCTTATTTTTTCGGAGACGATTGTTATTTCTTCTGTAAATATTGCATTCAAGGGAAAAATCGTCATTTTACAGTTTAAATTCATTTTTCATCCATTTTTAAGTCATAAATGCATTTCCTGGGGTTTAAAACTTATTTTTAATTTTTAGTAATTTTTTGAGATCAATAGCTATTTTTCTGTGAATTTTCATTGTCCAAGGGCAAAATTGTCATTTTATAGTTTAAATTCATTTTCATTAATTTTTGAGTCATAAATGCATTTGCTAGGGTTTTAAGATTATTTTTTAATTTATGGTAATTTTTTTATGTCAATAGCTATTTTTCTGTGATTTTTATCGTTTAGGGGCAAAATCGTCATTTTATACCGGAAGCGTGTTTTTGATCAGTTTTAAGCTCTAACATTCAATTTGAAATCTACTTTTAATGTTTTGGCAAATTTTAAAATTTACTGTCATTTCTTTGTGTTAATTTTGAAATTTTTGGGTTAAAAATATTTTTCTTAAATAAAATTAAAATTTTTTATTATTGGTGGTGTTTTTGTTATTTTGTAGTATTCTCGGTGACAAGATAACTAGTCCTATAAATATCCCTTTAATCGGGAAAAAAAAAAGAGAAAAAAGAAAAACCCTAAAAACATACTCACTTTTTATTCCTAAAGATCAAAACACATAGTTTACACAAAAAACACACACTTGAAGCCGTTGGTTACTGTTCATCATCCCATCTATTCCATCTACTGTTCATCATCAGATTAATCTTCAAGCTAAAAAGGCGAGTTCTTCCTGTCATTTTGCTTCAATTTCCTCTGTTTCTCTTAGTGAATCTGATTAATTCTAAGTGTTCATTTGAAATTTAAGTTAAATATGTTTGTTTTTCTTTTAGTTTAAATGTTCTGGAATTATATTTTTTCTGGGTTTTGTTCTTTCCACTGCTGGGTTTGTTTTCTATTTTCTTCATCCCCTATCTCATCCTCCATTCCACCGTCTCCTCTCTCTCCACCATACCAACGCCCAAAGAACCATCTTCATCGGGCCACCATCACCACCCACTTCTTCCCTCACATGCAAGAACAACCCACAATCAACCTCAAACAATTTCAAATTACAACCGGCAACCCAACACACCACTCCCGCCGTTAACCAACTACCCCATTGGAAGTCCATCGAAACAAAAAATAGCTTCATCAGCTCACCATTTCCCCCTGATAACACCCAACAACTTGAACATAAAAACGCCAATACAAGTCTTTGCAACCAATGCCAGTTCTCCAGATATCAAAACGGTCCAAATAAACCCCTGCAATCACCACTAAATTTACCAAAAACATCCACCACCACCACCATAAACTTATCAACAAGCCATCACCATACAGACCCAAATCAGCCCAGAAGATCACCAATTTCACCAAATTCACATACACACAAACACAACGCATGCACACAGAAATGTCACAGTAACCAAATCGCACAAGCCCACAACTCCCTGACACAGCACCTGCAAATTTCAACCACACGCTTCACACAATAACAGCAATTCCACCTCCAGCTTCACGATTCTACTAGCAGTTCAGACTCAAAATCATCATTAGCTAATCAACAGCAGTTCAATTTTCCACCTACAACAGTTTCAACCACATCTCCCTTGTCAACCATCAACACAACCAACAACAACTCCTACTGTCACCCAACCTCACCACCAGCTCACCATTGCGATTTCCAGCCATTTCCAACACATCCTCACAATCAACTCCAACAATTCGATCCACCCAAATCAAGCATTGCCACCTGCAAACAAAAAGACTGCAAAAATCAGACAAAATACAAAACCCAAATCAAAATCGTCCACAGCCACGGTAGCACAAGGCTACAAACTCTTCACCTGATAGGTCCCAAGGTCAGCAAGCTTCCAAGGTGACTGAGGATGTACTTCGAGACTTGGATGGTCCTATGACTAGGTCAAGAGCTAGGAAAATGAAGGATGCTTTGCATGGTCTCATTGTGGACACGCTGGATAATGTGTGCAAGGCGACCAACATGGATCCTTTGTCACGTAGTGTACTTTGCTTATGGGCTGACCAAGGAAGGAAGGATGATTCAAGCATGGGAATGAAGTGCCAAACCTTCTGACCGAACCCGCGCCATGAACCCGCGCCGCGTATAGGTGCCGCGGGTACCATCAGAAGGCTCGTTCGTGAAGTGCTTGGAATGCCAAACTTTCTGACCGAACCCGCGCCCTGTACCCGCGCCGCGGATAGGTGCCGCGGGTACCATCAGAAAGTTTGTTTTAGTTGTTTTATGCAATTTTTAGAGTTGTAATCTTTAATAGTCGAATATTAGGTTACAACTAGGGTAAAGTACTTTCTTGGTTATGTTTTTTGTGCCGCCCTATATAAGGGTTTCTTGGGAACAACATGAGACAGAACGTTTATGATATTTTGAGTGAAATTCTCTCTAGAATTTTCTTGGTTCTTTGGTGATTGAGAACCGCCATAGGTCTTATCAAGCTTTGCTTGTGGCGACCATCCAATCTCGCTTAGAGTTTCCTTTCGGTTTTGTTCAAGATCTTTAGAGAATTAGGTTTGAACGATTGAACGCGCTCAATTCGGTTCATCTTGGTTTTTCTAGGATCGAGGGCATCTTCAAGGGGAAAATTTCGAGCAACCTACTCCACTTCAAGGGTTCTTGGAAGATCCATCCAAGGGGTCTTGAGTTCAACGAGTAGTAAGCCTAAAATCCAAGGGTCTTGGTAGTCTTCCGTACGCGCGATCTCATCAATTGGTATCAGAGCCAACTTCTTTGGATTTCCAGGTTCTATCAATCCGTTTGTTCCTTTGGAATTGCGGATATATCCCTTTGTTCGTTGTTTCGTGATATTAAGGCAAGAGCTTCGTGCCTAGCCCTAATATTTTGTTTGTTTCGTGCTGTCTTTTTCTTTTCAAATTGTGTTTGCCTATGTTGAATTTTGTTTCTGTCCGTCTTTGACATTCTTAAAATTTCAACCTTTAGTTTTCGCTTGTTTCCTTATTAAATTCGTGCTTTAGGGTTTGTTTAGAGTCGTTCTTGGTTGCTTCTCAATCAAGAATTCTAAAGTTGTGTGGTATTTTGTATTTTCTTGACTGTTTTTATTGTTTTCTTGGAATTCTTGTGCAAAAATCTTTCAAAAGAATTGGTTTCTTGGATTTGCCATCCTAGGGTTGAAGATTCTTGAGGGAAAAAAAAAAAAAAAAAGATCGCGTACTGTTCACAGTACTGTAGCATCACTGTTCATGCGGCTACTGTTCACACTAGGGGTTTACTGTTCACGGTGGTACTGTTCATCGGAATTCACTGTTCATTCGGTGAATTTTACTTTTTTTTGTTTGATTTTTGTGGGTTATTTGGGTTTTGAATTAAAAAAAAAAAAGTCTTGCACAAAGAAAAGTCGTGCAATACAAAAGAAAGTGAAAAAGGCGTGCAAGGTGATAAAAGCCAAGCACACGAACTAAACCAATTAAACAGAAGTATATTTGGCTGGAATACTGTCCTTGTGCAACCGAGTAGACCTGTTGAAACAAACAGATCCTTGGACAGAGAACAACGCCACGTACGAAAGTTTAATTGACTAGGTTCTATTCTTCTTATTCTTAGTGTTTTGTTGGAATATTATTTTTGCATAAGTTTGGTTATTTTTCTTCCAAAGAACATTAAAAATCAAGAAACATCACACAATTATATCACACATTAGGGTGTCTATATCGTGTCTGTTCTTGATTCTTGGTTATTCTTTGTTACTCTCTTGAACAAAACACTCTAAGCATACTTATTTTTTACCTCTACATTTACTCTCACAAATTGGTGTTGCTATAAGCCTTGGTAAGATTGAGTGAGCTGGTTCTTCTCTAAAGGGCCAACAAGAAAATTCATTGAGTGAAAAAAGGCTTAGTGGTGAGCACAAGGAGGGTAAAAGCCAACAAATTTGAGGGAAGCGAGTGCAAACACTGAGGGAGTGATCTACAAATTCTTGTTTATATTGTTTTGACCTTTTATTTTGCAGGTTTAAGGTACTATGGCGGAACATGACGATCTTAAAGCCATGATGAGAGGCATGCAAGATAACTTCCAACGCCTCATGGAGCAAATGCAAAGCATGTCCATGAGAATGGACAATGTGGAGCAAGCATCTAGAGCTCGAGGAGATCAATATGATGGTAGAGAAGTTGGTTCCAACACTAGAATGACTCGAAATCCAGCTTATGATGATGATATTGAAGAGGGGTCGGAGTTTGATGAAGTTATTCAATGGAGAGGAAGGAGGGTACCACGTGAGCCCAATGGAAATTTGGGAAGCATTGAGATGAAAATACCTTCATTCCAAGGCAAATTAGACCCTGAGGCATATCTTGAATGGGAGAGAAAGGTGGAACATGTATTTGAGTGTCACAACTACTCCGAGATAAAGAAAGTGCAACTAGCTGCAGTTGAATTCACCGACTATGCAAGTGTTTGGTGGGATCAACTTGTCAAAGATAGGAGGAGGTGGGCAATTTTCTTAGAAAATTGTTGTTTTAAAAAAAACTTCCCAAATAGTGAACTATTTGGAGGAGTTTCTGAAAGTAGAGTTGCCGCACACATGGTGTGCGACACATGCAGGATTTTCTATTTTCTTTTTTTAAGTTAAGAGGTGCCGCACATCCTCTGTGCGGCACCAGTATTTATTTATTTTGAAGGACAATTGAAGGACAATGGGGGGCTGATTGTAATTATTGGAGGGCGAATTACAAATATGGGCAATTAAAAGTGTGCCGCACACGGCCTGTGCGGCACTTGCCACGTGGTAGTGTGCCGCACAAGCCGTGTGCGGCACTAGTTTTGTTTGTGGTCTTGAAAATTTGGTTTTGTAAATGTATTATTAAGCTCGTTCCGGACTTCTTGATAAACCAATTGGGCATTCGATGAATCTTTCTGGTCCAAGTACGTTATAATGATGCCAAAGTAATTCATTCATAGGAAAGCATGAACAATAATTATCTATTCCCAACGATAAGGAAAGGGGGCAAAAGAATTTGGTGATTTGCATTCATACGACAACAAAAATATCGTAAAAGGATGTTCTTCGACTCATTATTTATAACAATGTACATCTGTGCATCGAGTTAGAACTCACTGGTCTAAAGCTAGAACTCAATGTTCTTCGACTCATTATGTTAAAATTATTTTAGTTAAAATAATTTTAACATAATAATAAAGGTATTTTAACATAATAACTAATTTATTTTGTAAGGTAATATTAAATTTTTACATAACTAATTATCCATATAAAAATAAATATTCCTACGTTACTACATAAATTTAATCTTAGCATAATATAATATAATCACAATAATACATTTACAATAATTTTTACTAAAATTATTTTTAATGCAATAATAAAGTCATTGTACCATTTACCCTAAACCAAAGTTTCACCATTTTTACCATTAATGCAATAATATTTTACCATTTTTAACGCAATAATACATTTTCCAAATTTCCAGGAACAGTTACAAACTAGTGCCGCACACGGCCCATGCGGCACACTGCCACATGGCAAGTGCCGCACAGGCCGTGTGCGGCACACTTTTAATTGCCCATATTTGTAATTCGCCCTCTAATAATTACAATCAGCCCCCCATTGTCCTTCAATTGTCCTTCAAAATAAATAAATGCTGGTGCCGCACAGAGGGTGTGCGGCACCTCTTAACTTAAAAAAAAAAAATAGAAAATCCTGCATGTGCCGCACACCATGTGTGCGGCAACTCTACTTTCAGAAACTCCTCCAAATAGTTCACTATTTGGGAAGTTTTTTTTAAAACAACAATTTTCTAAGAAAATTGCCGAGGAGGTGTGGAGCTGAACCCGTGAGGACTTGGGGGGAGATGAAAGCCATTATGAAGAAGAGGTTTGTCCCAAGTTATTACTCACGTGACTTACATAGGCGTCTACAATTCTTGAAGCAAGGATCTATGGGCGTTGACAAGTACTACAAGGAGATGAAAATGCTCATGATCAAAGCGGACATGAGGGAGGATGGAGAGGCTCCTATGTCACATTTTCTAGCTGGTTTGAACTCAGAAATTGCTGAAATTGTAGAGCTACAACATTATCTAGAGATGGACGACTTGGTGGAAAAAGCAATCAAGGTTGAGAGACAACTGAAAAGCAGGCGTGCTAGAGGGTTTTCCACTACACAAAATCGTACTAGTTGGAGAGTTAAACAACCAAAGAAGGGCTTTAGAGATGCTGAACAATCACATGGTCCTCCAACTCGTGCACCATTGCCTAGGGCTGAACCAACTACAAAGCAAGATCCTAAGGGTAAGCAAATTGTGAAGCCTAGGCAAAGAGAGATTAAATGTTTTAAGTGCCAAGGGTTTGGGCACATAGCTGCTTCTTGTCCAAACAAGCGCACTATGGTTATTTTTTAAGATGGTGAAGTAGCTAGTGTAGCTTCAAGTGAAGATAACGAGGAGATGCCTCCATTGGAGGGAGGATTTGAAGATGAAGATAATCTGTATGGTGGGGATCAAGGTGAAGTCCTTGTCACTAGGCGTGCTCTTAGCATTGCACCTAAGGAGGTTGAAGTGGATCTACAAAGAGATCATATTTTCCACACTAGGTGTACCGTGCAAAACAAGGTATGTAGCATGATTATTGACAGTGGATCTTGTACTAATGTTGCTTCTACTTTGTTTGTAGATAAGTTGGGCCTTGAGACTAAACGCCATCCCAAGCCATACAAATTGCATTGGCTAGCTGAGGTTGGGGACATGAGGGTTACCAAGCAAGTTAGGGTACCATTCTCCATCAACAAGTACAAGGATGAGGTGTGGTGTGATGTGATTCCCATGCAAGCGTGTCACATACTTCTTGGACGTCCTTGGCAATTTGATAGGAGGGTCACTTATGATGGCTACAAGAATAGGTATTCCTTCATGTGGGACAATCGAAGAATCACCTTGGATTCCATCAAACCGTCTGAGGCACACGCGGACCAAGTAGGAATTGTAAAGGAATTCAAGGTAAGGGAAGAACAAAAGTCACAAGCTTGTGGAGAAGTTAAGAAGGGGCTTCAGTTTGGTCATGAGGTTGACCAAAATGGCATAGTAAATGGTGAACAAAATAGGGTTATAAGTGAGAAGAAAGAGAGAACAAAGCAAGTGAATGCTTTTGCTACCAAGAGTGGAATTGCTTCAGCTTTGGAGGCTAAGCAACAACTTCTACTTGTTCTATATAAAGATATTCTTCTCTCTTTTGGCGAACTTAATGTTCTTAACCCTAACTTACCTAGTATTGTGGTGTCTCTTTTGCAGGATTTTGAAGACGTATTCCCTGAAGATATACCATATGGATTGCCACCATTGAGGGGGATTGAGCACCAAATTGATTTTGTACCTGGTGCTAGCATACCCAATCGCCCTGCTTATAGAGCAAATCCTGAGGAGACAAAAGAGATTCAAAGACAAGTGGATGAACTTGTGGAGAAAGGATTTGTTTGTGAGAGTATGTCACCATGTGCCGTACCAGTCATTTTGGTGCCAAAGAAGGATGGAACATGGCGCATGTGTGTTGATTGTAGAGTCATCAACAAGATAACGGTAAAGTATCGTCATCCTATTCCTAGGTTAGATGATATGCTTGATGAATTGCATGGTTCTACTATTTTTTCAAAAATTGATCTTAAAAGTGGATATTATCAGATTAGAATGAAAGTAGGTGATGAATGGAAAACCGCGTTTAAGACCAAGTATGGATTGTATGAATGGTTAGTTATGCCTTTTGGTTTATCTAATGCACCTAGTACATTCATGAGGCTTATGAACTATGTGTTTAGGGCTTTCATTGGTAAATTTGTTGTGGTTTATCTTGATGACATTCTAGTCTATAGTAGGTCACTTGAGGATCATGTTGAGCACTTGCACCAAGTTTTATGTGTATTACGAGAGCATCATCTTTATGCTAACTTGGCTAAATGTTCATTTTGCACGGAAAGCATTGTGTTCCTTGGATTCATTGTTAGCTCTAGGGGTGTACATGTTGATGAGTCTAAGGTACAAGCCATACGTGATTGGCTTACACAAAAAAGTGCTAATGATGTTAGGTCTTTCCATGGTCTAGCAAGTTTTTATAGGAGATTTGTGCGAAATTTTTCTACTATTGCTGCACCTCTTAATGAACTTGTTAAGAAAAATTCTGTTTTTAAGTGAGAAAGTAAACACCAAGTGGCATTTGATTTATTAAAGGACATGTTAACTAATGCACCTTTGTTGTGTTTACCTAATTTTGACAAGCTTTTCGAGGTTGAATGTGATGCTTCTAGAGTAGGTATTGGGGTCGTTCTTATGCAGGATTCCAAGCCCATTGCGTACTTTAGTGAGAAACTAAGCGGTGCAACCTTGAATTATCCCACATACGACAAGGAGCTCTATGCCCTTGTACGAACTCTTCAAACCTGGCAGCACTATCTCCTTCCCAAAGAGTTTGTGATTCACTCTGACCATGAGAGCTTGAAGTTTTTGAAGACTCAAGACAAGCTCAACAAAAGACATGCGAAGTGGTTGGAGTTTATCGAGTCCTTTCCATATACGATCAAGTACAAGCAAGGTAAAGAAAATGTGGTAGCTGATGCATTGTCGAGAAGGTATACTCTTATTACCACTCTTCAAACTAAATTGCTTGGTTTTGATTGTATTAAGGAATTATATGAGCATGATTTAGATTTTTCAAAAATCTGGTCTTTATGTTCTAAATGTGCTCATCTTGATTACTTTAGGCATGATGGATTTTTATTCAAAGGTCATAGATTATGCATGCCTAGGTGTTCTATGCGTGAGTTGTTGGTTAGGGAAACTCATGGGGGTGGTCTTATGGGACACTTTGGTGTCAAGAAAACTTTGCACGTATTGCATGAGCATTTCTTTTGGCCTAACATGCGAGTTGACATTGAATCTATTTGTGCTAAATGTATTGCTTGCAAGCAAGCAAAGTCTCGAGTTCAACCCCATGGTTTGTATACACCTTTACCCGTTCCTTCACAACCTTGGGTGGACATTTCTATGGAATTTGTTTTGGGATTACCGAGATCTTCTAGTGGTAAAGATAGTGTGTTTGTTGTGGTAGACAGATTTAGTAAGATGGCACACTTCATTGCATGTTCAAAAACTAATGATGCCACTTACATATCTGATTTGTTCTTTAAGGAAATTGTTAGATTGCATGGTTTGCCACGTAGCATTGTTAGTGATAGAGATGTTAAATTTTTGAGTCATTTTTGGCGCACTTTGTGGAGTAAACTTGGTACTAAACTGTTGTTTTCTACTGTTGCACATCCACAAACTAATGGTCAAACTGAAGTAGTTAATAGAACCCTTTCTACACTATTGCGTGCAATCATTCAAAAGAACTTAAAGAATTGGGAAAAATGTTTACCACACATTGAGTTTGCTTATAATAGGACTGTTCATTCCACTACATCTTACTCACCTTTTGAGGTTGTTTATGGTTTTAATCCCCTAACTCCTTTAGATATTTTACCTTTGCCTACTAATGAAGTTGCTGATCTTGAAGGTAAAAAGAAAGCTCAATTTGTTAGGGATCTTCATGCTAAGGTGCGTGAAAATGTGCAGAAAAAGAATGAGTATTTTCCAAAGGTAGCAAACAAGGGTCACGTGAAAGTCGTATTTGAGCCCGAAGATTGGGTTTGGGTGCACATGAGGAAGGAAAGATTTCCTCAACAGAGGAAGTCTAAGTTGCATCCTAGGGGGGACGGACCCTTCCAGATCCTTGAAAGAATTGGGGACAATGCCTACAAAGTGGATTTACCTAGTGAGTATGGAAACATTAGTGCAACTTTTAATGTTTCTGACTTGTCTTTGTTTGATGTAGGTGATTCGAGGACGAATCCTTTCGAGGAAGGAGGGAATGATAGGTCCCGAGGTCAGCAAGCTTCCAAGGTGACTGAGGATGTACTTCAAGACTTGGATGGTCCTATGACTAGGTCAAGAGCTAGGAAAATGAAGGATGCTTTGCATGGTCTCATTGTGGACACGCTGGATAATGTGTGCAAGGCGACCAACATGGATCCTTTGTCACGTAGTGTACTTTGCTTATGGGCTGACCAAGGAAGGAAGGATGATTCAAGCATGGGAATGAAGTGCCAAACCTTCTAACCAAACCCGTGCCGCGGGTACCATCAGAAGGCTCGTTCGTGAAGTGCTTGGAATGCCAAACTTTCTGACCGAACCCGCGCCCTGTACCCGCGCCGCGGATAGGTGCCGCGGGTACCATCAGAAAGTTTGTTTTAGTTGTTTTATGCAATTTTTAGAGTTGTAATCTTTAATAGTCGAATATTAGGTTACAACTAGGGTAAAGTACTTTCTTGGTTATGTTTTTTGTGCCGCCCTATATAAGGGTTTCTTGGGAACAATATGAGACAGAACATTTATGATATTTTGAGTGAAATTCTCTCTAGAATTTTCTTGGTTCTTTGGTGATTGAGAATCGCCATAGGTCTTATCAAGCTTTGCTTGTGGCGACCATCCAATCTCGCTTAGAGTTTCCTTTCGGTTTTGTTCAAGATCTTTAGAGAATTAGGTTTGAACGATTGAACGCGCTCAATTCGGTTCATCTTGGTTTTTCTAGGATCAAGGGCATCTTCAAGGGGAAAAGTTTGAGCAACCTACTCCACTTCAAGGGTTCTTGGAAGATCCACCCAAGGGGTCTTGAGTTCAACGAGTAGTAAGCCTAAAATCCAAGGGTCTTGGTAGTCTTCCGTACGCGCGATCTCATCATCACCGCAACCCACCCCTATCAATCCTAAACCCAATTCACTTGTGCAATCAACCAAGTCAACCAACCACTGCACCACCACATACCCATCTCCCCTGCTTCAATAGGGTGTTCGATTCAGAAAGATGATCCATTAGTTTGGGACAGACGATAGAGAGTTGGAGAGTGGGAGAGCAAATTAGTGAGTGAGGTGGAGAGGAAATAGAGAGCGAGAGCACGAGAGAGTGAATCAGAAAAAGGGGGAGAGAAGAAAAGAGGATTTCGAGTAAGGAAGAAAGAAAGAAGAGAGAAAGAGAAGAGAGCAGGGGAAAGGGAGGACCAGAGAATAAAGAGAAAGAGGGAGAGAGATTGTATAGAGAGTTAAAGAGAAACAAAAGAGAAAAAAAAAAGGAGAAGACACGTCTGGGGAGGGTGAAGTTTTGGTTCAATATTTTTGTTTTTCTTTAATCTATTTTAGTCTCCTTCCTTGCTCTTTGGTTAATTGTGTAAGGTAATAAGGGGAGTAACGCAGCGGAAAATTTAAAAATTTATTACCTTAGCCATGGATCTCTTTGATGTAATCTATACGATTAAAGGGTGTTTAGTAGAAATACCTCAAGCATAGAAGGTTTCTATGCTTCAAAGGGCAAGATCCCATTTGATGAAGGTGTTGATCTACCATCAAAAGCCCTCCAAGTGTAGAGTCTCCAACGGTATCCACACGAACATGATCTTTAGGAACCTTTGGACTTGCTTGCCTTGCCTTTTGAGTGCTAGCTCCCTTGAATGATTCATGAAGAACACAAGAAGAAGAAAGAAACCCTAACTATTAGGAAGAAGAGAGGTGGTGTTTTTCTTGGGAAGAGAAACGCCTCTCATGCTCTCAATTTTTCTCTCTCTAGATTTTGTGTTGTGCTTCATCCTTCTTACTTCCTTTTAGGAAACTAATTTCCATCAAGACTTAGAATATTTATACATAAGTCCTTTAAGTTAATTTATCACATAAATTAACCCCATAAGTATCATATACTTATCTTAATAACAATTTAACCGAAAGACCATGTTCTTATTGTGTGTGACCCATTAGGTTCCATTCACGTTGGCAATAAGTACAAATTATAACTCATTAATTAATTAATTAAGAGCTAGATAAATTAACACTTTAATTTATCATTAATTCACTAATTAATTAATTTGCACTTATAGATCATGAGTGGCGTCTAGCAATGCATCATGACCACCCAAGTGAATAGGAAAGTCATATAGTAGACTACACCTATCAATGACAATGTTACCGTATAATTAATATCCTTTCACCACACTATATCCCAATTAGTCTAAGAGTGTAGTGCGCACTCTTTAAATTACTAATTAACGATTTCTTGTTCCTGAAATATAACTTTCCATAAAAGTATAATAACCTTGAAACTCTTTCAAGTCATACTTTCACTTTTGCGCAAAAGATTCTTTAAGTCATATTGCAACAAGTGGCCAATCTGGGATATACTCTCCTTTAATAAGGAGTGGTGAATCCTATATTGATTACTCACTATCCTTCCATGCTTCATACTATACCCAATCTCTACCATATGGGCTACTCTTTTACGAGCATCGAGCAATAGAGTCAAAGCATAGCAATCTACACTCAAGATACCATGGTAATCTCAAGTCTAAGGATCACTTACGCCATTGCCATTAAGAGTATAATTCATTAGCACTATGAATAGTAACTCTTGGCAGATCAATCCAATGAACTTGTTCTCTAACAACTACTACTTACCATAACTAGAGGCAAAATATGTGCTAGTCTTTCCATATTAATGATGTCCAATCTCATTAATACTATGGCTAGGGATATTTAAGAATATAACTTTATGTGTAATAAGAGTCTCATCATTGTAACTCTTACAATCTCTTATACACAGTTAATATTATATGGACTTTATCAAATAAACAAGTAATATTAATAACAAGTATTAAATGACAAAGAAAATGCAACATATATAAGTATAACATGAAATAAGTGTAATATAAAAAATCCCAAAAACCAACTTGGTTTTAGGGCATACACTAACAAATTGTTGTCGATTTTGTTTTCTTGTTTTGGTTATAATTCAATTTAATCCAGCAATTAGTTGAATTTGTGATGGCTCATAATTAATTTACCAAATACTAATGTGACTTCATTATTTAATTACATAGTTAATTATTGGTACAAATATTGAAGTTAGGGAATGCGGTGATGTTAATGGTCATATTGGACAAATCTAATGTCAAATTTGTCACTCTTGAAAACTCTAGAACCGAATAGTGATAATGCAAGTAATTTACCAAAGTTTAGGTGGTTCACATTGACACCTAATTTTAATCATCTAATCAATTATATGCATGCTAACATTATTGTAAAGATTAATTTGGATAGGCAATATTAGTAATTAAATTTGTAAAATTAGTTCATTAGATTATAGCACTCGAAATCCTAATACTAAGAAACATTAGTGTAAATTGTGATCGTGTATGGTTATGTGTGTAATAGGCAAAATAATTTGAATTAATAAATGAAGTAATTATCACATTTTATATAAAACTTAGTTTAAAAAAAAAAGAAAGAAAGAAAAGGAAAGGAAATAGAAAGAAGAAATGAAAAAGCGTGAAGAAAGCTTTGATTTTTTTGAAGCAAGTAGGAGGTGGCCAAACGTTAGAAGAAATGAGAGAATTGGGTGATTAGTGATCTTCAAGATTTGGATCAGTCCTTATATCATTTAATATACTAAAAGACTTAACAAAAAAGATAAGAAAACCGAGGATGAAGTCCTCCGGAAAGCAGCAAAAAAAAATACCGGACAATATTTCTACCTAAACCAAACTAAGGGTTGAAGAAAATTGGAATTTAAGAAGGAAAAGTGACTTCCAAGGCTTAAAGGTAAGCTTTCTTGAGCTATTCTGTGCATTATTACACTTCTAAAATTGATGTTTATTGGATTAAATATATGTATGGGGTTGAAATTAGGCAAAAGTTAGGTTGATAACAAGAACATGTCAAGGATTATATGAAAACGGATTGATAGGAGGGTTTTAGTAAAAAAATCATAACTTGGTCTAGAAAGATTGAAACGAGATGATTCTTATTGATTTAGAAATTATAGTCCGTGATCTTTCTACCAGTATAAGGTTCATGCCTTGACACCTTATGAATCAATGCCAGCATCCTTGAGAAATTGGCTGAAAAACAGCTTCATACGGGGTGACATATGTTAGTGAATCCACTTATGGTTAGATTTTAAGTGGAATAATGTTAAAATTATGGCTTGTTTTCAACTGGAGAATCGTTACTACTCGATCTTAGTGAATAAAAGTTTAAAAATAATGGCAAGTGAATAACCATGTCTCGAGATAAGTTGCTTTGATTCAATTGTGATTGACAAAATTGAACCAATAGTCATTATTGCACAGTTTTAGAAAAATAACTATAACTTTCGATAGGAAGCTTTGATTTGAATAATTCTTATTGATTTGAAAACTAGATTCACAGGGATTTCTAATGGTATAAGGCTTGTGCCACAGTTACTCATGGATTGATACCAGAAATGACATAAATATGACTGAAAAACCAACCCTGCGCAAACAAGGTTGGTGATGAGCTAATTTGGGGGCTGTTTTCGAACTTTTTATTGTTAAAATTTGAGCTAGTGACCTTCACAAAAGATGTAGTCCTGTGAATTTAGATTGGAACCATATAACCTTTGTGCCCTGGTTCTTTGTGGATTGCCCCAGAAATGGCATGAATATGGCTGAAAACCAAATCTGCGTAAATAGAGTTGGTAAAGCACAAGATTGAGGGCTAATTTTGGAATGGGTTTTGTTAGAATTTGACCTGGTCGCCTTCATAAAAATTATAGTCCATGAAATGTAGTTTCTATAAATATGATCATTTTCCTCATACGACATATCAATTGAAAGTTATGATAAAATGAAATATGGTCCTTGGTTAGACTGATGAGCTGAGTCTACAAGCTATGAACTGATTTTGAGTGAGAATTTGGGAATGGTATGATGCTTAAGAGGAATAGTTGTCTTCACAAGAAATGTTTATATTTGAGGCTAGTTTCTGAGGGTATAAAGCTTTAAAAATTTGGTCAAGTAGAACTAGAGTTATGCCCATTTGAGTAGATACTGGTCAAGAAGCTATGACCAGAAGCTGTGGACCTCGTCTTACGGACTGTCTCGCGGTTACGTTCTAACCAGAAACCATGTGCAGAAGCTGTCCACAGCTGGGAAATCCAACTTCTTTAGTTAAATACATTTTCATCTTAGATTAAACATTTTCTAATTTAACCCCTAATTGTAGGTACTTCAGATAACAATGGCCGTGAAGACCTCTAGCTATTGAATATAACTAGTGAGTGTCCTAAACCTCATTTTGCTTACCAATTACTGTTTTACCAAATCATGGGAGTGTTGTTGGCACTTAAAAGCAAATGATATTATAAAAATTACAAGCTTACTGTGAGTGTCCTAAAATCATTTCTATCTATTGTCATCGATTTTTATGAAAATCATGTGACTTGTTGAATGGCTTAACAGTGTGACTTGTTATTAGTTGACATGATATTATACTTGTTAATTGTGTCTAAATTGCTATGAACCAGTTGTGTATTTTATTACACTGGGAAGTACTTGTAATTGTTAAGTGTAGTTGTACTTGTTATGAACCCAATTGCGTACTTTATTGCACTGGGCAATACTTGCTAAGCATACTTGTGCATGTTCATGATTGTTGAGTGCTAATGATACTCGATATAAGTCCGGTTGTGTACTTTATCACACCGACAGTACTGGTACTTGTTAAATTCAAAGTGTGCTTGTGCATGTTATACTTGTGAATGATTCCGGCCTTGAGCAGTTGGTCTTGGCTGAGCCGGCAGTGGGCCTGGTCACCAAGTTTTGGCTACCTTGGTCTCTCAACACCTTCCTACCTGCAAGGAGGTTTTGTAGGACAAGGGGGTGTACGGGAAAAGTACTTGGGTAGAACTCGAGCTACCAAACCGGTGAGTGCCGGAGGCAATAAATTGGTGAAGGGCCGGAGGCCAACGTACTTGATTCGCCCATAGGCAGTACTTGTCGTGACAATCATGTAATCTCAAATGGTACTGAACAGGACTTTGAGCCGTATATTTTGGACTCGATCTTGAAGGGTATTGGATCTGATCTTGAGCTTGACTCGATCATGACCAGTACTTGACATGATTTTGAGCGGTACATGACTTGGTCCTAAACAGTACTTGACTTGATCGTACGTATCCTTTTTTATCACATCCACTTTTCAAACAAATATGCTTTAAAGAATTTTTCGACTGGATTTAAAAAGAAAGGACCTCATTGGGCTTTAAGCTCGTCCTTGTTTAAACTTGTTTTCCTTACAGGTATCTAACCACCGGAAGGGAAAGAGAGTGTGCAGGAGAAAGGTTTCCTAGTATACTACTGTTAAATAGGTGGATGTATTTGAGAGCTAAATGGCTCAAGCAATGTAATCATTTTTGAGGATATATGTAAATTTCAATGTTTGACTATGTTTTGGCATATGACTACTTGTGATTGAGACCTGGCGCGAGCCAGGCAGGCGTCTCGATTAGGGTTTGGGATAGGCTTTGGTTGGGGGCGTCATAGAATTAACTTGGTTAATTAGTGTATCGTTAATGCAGCTTAGTATTTTATTTTGTTTTATTTTTGTTTATTTTTATTCACTTTTAGTTTTCTGGTTAGTTAGTTGCATAGAAATATCAATTCATGTTTTCAGCCCCCTAAGTCTTGGCTGTTATATTTATGCCTCCTTAAGCTCTTTCATTTTATGCAATTAAGGCCCTCCTAATTACAGATTGACCCCCTAGAGTCTGTTTCTTTTCAATTAGATCCTCTACTCTTGCAATTAGCCCATTAACATTGCTAGAATTTACTGTTTTGTTCTCCCAATTTACTTTGATTTGCATTTTGCCCCTTAGACTTTGTGCAATCTTTCTAATTTTGCATTTAATTAGTTATATTTTCAATTTTGTCCTTTTAATCCCTTAAGTTTGCAATTTTGTTTTTAGGCCCTTTAATTTGATGGAATTTGCATTCTTTTCCCCCGATTTATTAGTATTTTTTTATTTTTTTTATGGCTTATGTTTTACTTATCTCTATGATGATACCTTGACGTGTTTATTCATTTTGTTAGTATTTAGTACCGGGTCTTCAAGAGGTATCCCTATTACCCATTAATTTCTCTTTATATGCTCCAATGTGCCTTACGTGATTTTTATGCATTTTTATTCATATATTCCCTATTTTTGCACGCTCTTTGTGTATTTATTTCTTTTATGCTATTTAATTTTAAATTTTATTATTTATTTATTATTATTTTGGTAAAAAGTGTAATATTTTTGTATTTAGATAGTCAATGTAATAATTAGATTATTTTTCCATTCGTTTTTGTTTATGAATATTTGTATATTTAGATAGCAAGTGTAATAGATAGGGCATTTTTAATTTCTCCTCATTTAAATTGTAAATTAAGCCCCCCGGTGTAATAGTTAGGGTTTATTTGCTTTTGCGTGCTTATTTATTTTACCGCTTTCATTAGGATTTTGCATCTAGATATTATGGCTATGTGTTATGTTCTCCTACTTGACTTTATATGTCTTTATATGTTTAATTTGCTTTTAATTCATGCTTTACTATTTAATTGATGCTTTATTAGTTTTATTTTTCCGTCACCACACTAGTCCAACGCTAGTTGTGATTTTCTCGTTTCCCTGCTAGTCCAATGCTAGTGGGAATCCCTAGAAAGGGCTAATCCAACGCTAGACTCTTAGGGCATTTTAATATTAGGTGCATTTGTGTGCATTTTACATCCCACTTCACATATTTTAGTATTATTTTCCATTTTGCATGATGATGATGATGATTATTATTATTATTGTTATTATTTATTTTTACGCATCTTTAAATGCATGACATCTAGGTTGCATTTTCACTTAGAATTTAGGTCATTTTTGTGTGATCCGACTAGAAATAGTCACCAACTCACGTGGGAAGCGGTGGTGTACATGCCGTTCCCCCCTCCGTGAGTAGAAATATTCAGTCACGAGATGTTAGTTCACCGTATCTGTCATGTTGCATACCCATTTTCTTTCTTAACTTAATATATATTATTATTTTCTTTTCTTTTTGCATTGCATTTTGCAAAGACACTCGTGACTCCCTCGAGGCCTCAACTTGGGTTTCGCAATTAGTGTGATAATTCGACCAAGCCTCGACGAGACATTTCGACCCTCTCGATACTCACATTTAGACTTACGATTTGCATTCATATAGATACATTCGAACGCAATAGAATTTAGGGTTAATTTAATAAATTTTGATTAAACCTCGCAACTAGCCTCAGCTAGGTGGAAAAGGTGCCTTACGCGCAAGCCTTTGCCTTCCCTTTCTTCAAATGTGACTCTCGAACCTTTTTCTCTCTTTTTTTGGTAGACCAGAGTTGGAAAAGGGGTTTTTAAATATTTTTTAAAATTTTTATTTTTTTTTTGTTTTGCTAAATTATTTTTCGGGTGACTTGGTACACCGTAACTCAATACCAAGTGGCGACTCCATTTCAAAAATAAAACCCTTTTTCAAAAATCAGTTGGCCAAAACTGTCGCACTTTTTTGTCCCAGCCTTATTTTTATTATTTTTCTTAAATAACACTTTTTCAATAAAAACTCGATTTTTTGCACACGCGCACGGTTTTTCCCAGATACTTGCTTTTCAAAAAGGGTCTCGAACCGAACCGTCTTTTCCTGGCGCGACAGTCAACGACCCCACCGTGTGTCATTTCGGGGCGCGACAAGGGGCACTACTACTCTCATGTGACATGCAACCTAAACTTCAACTAATTCCTTTCCAACATTATTGCCAACTCTTGTTACATAATAACAACTAAGAATTCATAGTCGGTGATCAAGCAACTACAAAGCAATACAAACCAAAATAAAGAACAAAAATCACAAGACAGCATGAATAATCACAAACAGGTCATATGCATAAAGGCATTAGTTTCTTCTAACCCCAGATTGATAAATTAGCACATATCCATGATGAATTTCACATAAAAGATCCAAGCTTTAATAGAACAATCCATAATAATCAGGATAAATGATGTGCGCAAAGGTAGCGAGATTGCCAAGACCGCTTGAATGATCCAAGTATGATAGCTTCGAATGCCTCTTCAATGAAGAACTAACAACCTAAAGCTCTAAACTAGACCAATGTGAGCGAGTTCAATATGTCTAATCTAAAACTCTAAGAACTTGATCAAACACGAAAGAAATACTCAAGCTAGGGTTTAGGTCGCCACAAGGATAACTTGATAAGACCAAGAGTAGTTCTATTCCAAGAACCAAGAAAACTCTCAATTGAGCTCTCAAACACACGAAATTATTCTGAAAATTCTTGTTAAATTCGTAATAGTAAAAAGGCCTTTAAATAGGCTTACAAGATAGTTCTAGAACTCAAGTCTTTAACAACTACCAAAAACTAATACTTGACTAAATAGAATTCTTAACTAAAACAACTTTGAAACAATAAGGAAACTACTCAAATAACAACTAGAGTTCTAGAACTTTATTAAAACAATAAGGAAACAATAACTTAAAAGGCCTCATGGGCTGGCCGAATGCCCTACATGGGCTTGGTCGTCCATCTCAATCCAAGATTAGGCTTCAATCTTCATGGCAACTTTCGACAGCTTCATGATCATTTTCTTCAGCCATAATCACGTTTACAAGTATTGGTGATGGTGAATTATTGGCCCAAGCAACCTCTTTCTCATGCAAGTCCATAATCAATCCATGCAATGCTTCCTTCATTCTCCTTGATCTAGCACGCGTCATTGGTCCATCTAAGCCTTGCAAAGGATCCTTGGTACTTGTCATCTTCGATACATTCATAGAGTCTCCTTGATCCATATCATTCCCTCCTTCCTCGAAAGGATTCGCCCTCGAATCACCTACATCATAAAGAGTAAGATCAGAAACATTAAAAGTAGCACTTATAGTCCCATACTCACTTGGTAGGTCGATCTTATAGGCATTGTCTCCTATGCGTTCAAGCACTTGGAAGGGACCATCTCCACGTGGGCCAAGTTTGGATTTCCTTTGAGTAGGAAACCTCTCTTTCCTCATGTGCACCCACACCCAATCACCAGGTTCGAAAACCATCTTCACACGCCCTTTGTTGGCAACTCGTGCATAATGCTCATTCCTTTTCTCAATATTAGCTCTCACCTTAGTATGTAATTCCCTAACAAAATCAGCCTTCTTCTTGCCATCCAAATCTACACGTTCATTAGTAGGCAAAGGAAGAATATCTAAAGGTGTTAAAGGATTAAACCCATAAACAATCTCAAAAGGTGAGTAGGAAGTAGTAGAATGAGTCACACGATTGTAAGCAAATTCAATGTGTGGAAGGCATTTTTTCCAATTCTTTAAGTTACGTTGTATGATTGCACGTAACAAAGCAGTGAGTGTTCTATTAACAACCTCAGTTTGACCATCAGTTTGTGGATGTGCAAAAATATAAAACAACAATTTTGTGCCCAACTTACTCCACAATGTGCGCCAGAAGTGACTAAGGAATTTAACATCACGATCACTCACAATTGTTCTTGGCATGCCATGCAAACGTACGATTTCCTTAAAGAATAAGTCAGCAATATGTGTAGCATCATTGGTTTTAGCACATGCAATAAAGTGAGCCATTTTGCTAAACCTATCAACTACAACAAATATGCTATCTTTACCACTAGATGACCTTGGTAAACCTAAAACAAAGTCCATAGATATGTCTACCCAAGGTTGATGAGGGACGGGTAGAGGAGAATATAAACCATGTGGTTAAACCTTTGACTTTGCTTGCCTACATGCAATGCATTTATCACACACAAATTGAACATCATGTCACATGTTTGGCCAATAAAAATGCTCATTTAAAATAGACAAAGTCCTCTTAATTCCAAAGTGTCCCATAGCACCTCCCCCATGTGTTTCCCTAACAAGCAATTCACAAAGAGAACAATTAGGCACACACAATTTATCACCCTTAAACAAATAACCATCATGCCTAATGTATCCCTCATGAGCTCATTTTTCACAAAGTTTCCAAAGGTGAGAAAATCAGCATCATTCTTATACAAGCCCTTAACAAGTTCAAAACCAAGCAATTTAGCATGTAAAGTGGTAAGAAGAGTATACCTCCTTGAGAGTGCATTAGCTACAATGTTCTCCTTACCTTGCTTGTATTTGATGATGTAGGGAAAAGTCTCAATAAATTCTAACCACTTAGCATTCCTTTATTCAATTTACCTTGAGACTTCAAGAACTTCAAGCTCTCGTGGTTAGAATGAATGACAAATTCCCTAGGTAGCAAGTAGTGTTGCCATGTTTGCATGGTTCTCACCAATGCGTAGAACTCTTTATCATAAGTTGGATAATTCAATGTTGCACCTTGCAATTTCTCACTAAAGTAAGCAATAGGCTTTGATTCTTGCATAAGAACAGCACCAATTCCAACCCCAGAAGCATCACACTCTACTTCAAACACCTTGTCAAAATTTGGCAAACCTAACAAAGGAGCATGAGTTAGTTTTTCCTTTAATAAATTAAAAGCTTCTTCATGCTTACCTTCCCACTTAAACACTACATTCTTCTTGACAAGTTCATTAAGAGGTTCAGCAATAGTGCTAAAATTATACACAAACCTCCTATAAAAACTTGCAAGACCATGAAAAGATCTCACCTCGTTTGCATTAGTGGGAGTCGGCCAATCTCTCATAGCTTGTACCTTGGAGTCGTCCACCTTAATGCCGTGTGAACTTACTACAAAACCAAGAAAAACCACAAACTCCATGCAAAAGGTACACTTAGACAAATTAGCATATAGTTGATTTTTACCTAAGAACAAGAAAGATTTCATGCAAATGATTAACATGCTCTTCTAGGGACTTACTATATACTAGGATATCATCAAAATATACTACTACAAATTTACTGATGAAAGAACAAAATACATGATTCATAAGACGCATAAAAGTACTAGGAGCATTAGTTAATCCAAACAGCATAACTAACCACTCATATAACCCATACTTAGTCTTAAAAGCAGTTTTCCATTCATCCCTTTCTTTCATTCTAATTTGGTAGTATCCACTTTTAAGATCAATTTTTGAAAAGATAATAGAACCATACAACTCATCTAGCATGTCATCTAATCTAGGAATAGGATGACGATACTTTACCGTTATTTAATTGACGGCTCTACAATCCATACACATCCTCCACGTACCATCTTTCTTTGGAACAAGTATCACGGGTACGGAGCATGGACTTAGGCTCTCTCGAACAAAGCCTTTATCAATGAGCTCATCCACTTGGCGTTGAATTTCCTTTGTTTCCTCGGGATTTGCTCGATATGCAAGGCAATTTGGAATACTTGCACCAGGTATGAAGTCAATTTGGTGCTCAATACACCTCAATGGTGGTAAGCCACGTGGTATTTCTTCAGGGAATAAATCCTTAAAATCCTGCAGTAAAGAAACAACCACACTAGGAAGAGAAGGATCAATATCATTAATGGAAAAGAAAACATCTTTGTACAAAACTATAAGCACTTGTTGCTTAGCCATCAACACTTCTTCGATTTCACTCTTGGTAGCATAAGCATTAACTCTTTGTCTTTCTTTTCCTTCATTCTCTTTTCTCTCCTTCTTCCTCTCTCGGCCCTTACCATTGGTAAGTCTAACTCACTCTTTTCCTCCCTTTTGCTTGTTCCTTTTTTGTTGCTTGATTGACCCTCTCTAGTTTTGAAATCTTTTGCAATTCTTACTTGATCAGCATGAGCATCAATAGGTGACAAAGGATTAAGAGAGACTTTCTTACCATTCCACATAAACGAGTACTTGTTAAGGTAACCGTCATGTTGTACCTTTCGATCAAATTGCCAAGGACGTCCAAGAAGTATGTGACATGCTTGCATAGGTACAATATCACACCATACCTCATCCTTATACTTATCAATAGAGAATGGCACAAGTACTTGTCTAGTCACCTTCATGTCCATAGTATCAGCAATCCAATGCAATTTGTAGGGTTTTGGATGCTTTATAGACTCCAATCCAAGCTTATCTACAAACAAAGTAGAAGCAACATTAGTACAACTTCCACTATCAATAATCAAATTGCATACCTTATTGAAGACAGTGCATTGAGTATGGAAGAGATTTTCCCTTTGAATATGCTCATCATCCCCCTTAGGTTGCACACTTAAGGCTCGCCTTGTAATAAGTGTATCTCCATGATCAGCATCATAGGCTTTCTCAGAATCACTTTCTCCTTCCAATGGTGGCATCTCATCATCATCACTAGAAGTTATACTTGCCACATCTACATCATCCATCATAACAATAGCCCTTTTGTTTGGACAATTTGAAGCCTTGTGTCCAAAACCTTGGCACCTAAAGCATCGAACATCCCTCATTCATGTGGAATTTTCTCCCTTATGCTTTGATTGAGGTCTAGAGGTTGATGCCTCTTGCTTGTTCTTCACGAACTCCCTCGCTTGTGGAGCAACTCGATTTTCTCTAAAATGTGGAAAAGATCGATCCTCCCTAGAAGTTGAAGCTTGAAAACCACACCTTTCGCTTGTTTGGTTTTCTCTCCATTGAGCTCAATTAGTGTTGTTCATGGATGCCCTTACTTTGCATGATTTAAGTTGCCTCTCTATCTTGATAGCCTTCTCTACAAGATCACCAATTTCCAAGTAATGTTGAAGCTCCAAGACTTCTCTAATCTCGGCATTGAGTCCAGCAATAAATGGTGACATTAATGCCTATCCCTCTTCCCTAATATCAGCTCGGATCATGAGCATCTCCATCTCCTTGTAGTATTCATCCACCGTTATTGATCCTTGCCTTAGGAACTGTAGTCGTTGATGTAGGTCACGAGAGTAGTAGCTCGGCACAAATCTCTTCTTCATGATTGCTTTCATCTCTCTCCATGTCCTCACGAGCTCAGCATCACATCTTCTCCTATCTTTCACAAGTTGATCCCACCAAACACTAGCATAATCAGTAAATTCAACTGCAGCTAATTGTACCTTTTTCTCCTCGGAGTAGTTGTGGTAGTTGAATACATGCTCTACTTTGCATTCCTATTCAAGGTACGCCTCAGGATCAAGCTTTCCTTGGAATGGAGGTATCTTCATTTTGATGCTTCCAAGATTGCCATCTTGTTGGTTGCACACCCTCCTTCCTTTGCGTGAGATAATCTCTTCATAATCTAAATCATAATCCTCTTGCTCTTCCTCAATGGTCGGATTGTTGAACACACTTGCTTTCCCCTTCACGGATGACTCTACATCATCCATGCATGTATGGATCCTCCTAAAGTCCTCTTGCATAGTTCTCAACAAAGTCTCAATGTCCTTAAACTTTTGGTCAACTTGCTCGGCCATGATTACAAAGAAAATCCTGCAAAAACAAGTTAGTAACGATAAACAAATAAAAAGGAAATTGCCTTACTTCTTTCCCTTAGTGTATACACTCGTTCCCTCGTGTATCACTCAAGTTGTTGGCTTTTTCCCTCCAGTGAGCTCACCACTAAGCCTTTTTCCACTCTTGAGATGCTTTCTTGTAGGTTCTTAGATAAAAACCTGCTCAATCAATCTCACCAAGACCTTATAGCAACTCAAACACAAGAATAAATATGAGAGTAATCAATGTGGAAAGCTTAGAGTAGGGTTTGATCAAGATAAGTCCAAGAAAAGATGAAAAAGACAAGATTTGACTCAAGAAAACACAGTTTGAAAACCCTAATGTGTGGTATTCTTGTGTGTAAAATCTTGATTTTCAAAGTTTTCTTGAAAGAAAATAGTGTTTTGTGTAAAAACAAAGTTTTCAAGATTTCCTAATGAAGATAGGATCCACAAACAGTAGTTCAATTAAGATTACTGCACCACTTTCCTAAAAATTCCAACACAACAATACTTAGCACAATTAGGAAACCAAGCAATGGCTATAAGATAGAAAAATTCCAGCCCAAAATCAATAAGGAAACAAGCTGGACGTTTAGAACACTTAAGGAAACCACCAGCACATGCACAAGTCTCACCGATTAGGAAACAAGGATCTTTGACCAAATCCCTTTGGATTTCCTTATTCCCTTCCTAACGGCTCTCCTTCCCCCTTTAAGACTAGGTTTGTTTCCTTATTTAAACAACAAAGCAGCCCCCTAATTCTCCTCTTTTGGTCATTCAACAAGCTGGAAAAATTAAACAACAAAGCAGCCCTAATTCTCCTCTTTTGGTCATTCAACAAGCTGGAAAAATTAAGGAACACGATTTGGCTTCAACAGAAAAATTTTCCAGCAAGCATTTTCAAGTAAATTTCACAATCAAAGTTCAAGAACTTGTGTTCCTCCAAGAGAAATGTCCAAGGGGTGTTCAAGAACTTCCAAAATCAGTCTTAAATCTTCAGAAATTTGTGCAAGATTTCCAAGATCAAACCAAACAATTCCAGATTCAAGACAACTTGCAACAACTTCAAGAAAACACCAAAACAACTTTCAAGAACTTCAAGAACTCAACTAGTAAGTTCAAGAACTACAAGAATTGTATTGAAAACACTAAAACCTTCAAGAACAATTGAATAAATTGTTTTGCATGGCTTTTAAATCCTTGTGCAGCCTCTTGTAATCAATTCTTTCTTTATTTTTCTTTGTGCTTTAGCTCTTGAACTTCAGTACGCCTCTTTCTTTCTTTTTTTTTTTTTTATCCAAGAACAATTCAAGAAACAACCAAAACAACTTCAAACCTTCAAGAAACTGAATCCATGTGCTAGGTGCAAGAAAAATTCTTTTTTTTCTTGAAAAAGTTTTTAATACAAGAAAATAAGAAAACAATAAAATAGTCAAG
Organism: Mitragyna speciosa; assembly: GCA_024721245.1. NCBI lineage: Eukaryota > Viridiplantae > Streptophyta > Magnoliopsida > Gentianales > Rubiaceae > Mitragyna > Mitragyna speciosa. Next base: position 12,884,891 of record CM045562.1, read on the forward strand.
ATTTAAAAAAAAATACCACACAAAAACCTAGAATTCTTGATTGGAAACAACCAAGAACAACTCTAAAACCCTAGGACTCTTCAAGAATCACGATTAAACAACAAAAAGACACACCAATAGATAAGAAACAAAGCTGGACAAAAACAAAATTAGGAAGAACAAGACACGATCACAGGGAACAAGAAACAAAAACACAAGTTGTTTGACGAGGCACGAAGCACTTGACAAAACAACAAATTAAAAGCAATAAAAGAGGGATATATCTGATTTTTCTAAGGAAAAATTCGGATTAAATAAACCTGGAAAATCAAGAACCAAGGCTCTGATACCAATTGATGTGCGCAAGGGTAGCGAGATTGCCAAGACCGCTTGAATGATCCAAGTATGATAGCTTCGAATGCCTCTTCAATGAAGAACTAACAACCTAAAGCACTAAACTAGACCAATGTGAGCGAGTTCAATATGTCTAATCTAAAACTCTAAGAACTTGATCAAACCCGAAAGAAATACTCAAGCTAGGGTTTAGGTCGCCACAAGGATAACTTGATAAGACCAAGAGTAGTTCTATTCCAAGAACCAAGAAAACTCTCAATTGAGCTCTCAAACACACGAAATTATTCTGAAAATTCTTGTTAAATTCGTAATAGTAAAAAGGCCTTTAAATAGGCTTACAAGATAGTTCTAGAATTCAAGTCTTTAACAACTACCAAAAACTAATACTTGAATAAATAGAATTCTTAACTAAAACAACTTTGAAACAATAAGGAAACTACTCAAATAACAACTAGAGTTCTAGAACTTTATTAAAACAATAAGGAAACAATAACTTAAAAGCCTCATGGGCTGGCCGAATGCCCTACATGGGCTGTGGTTGTTCATCTCAATGCTTCAATCTTTATGGCAACTTTGGACAGCTTCATGATCATTTTCTTTAGCCATAATCACATTTACAAGTATTGGTGATGGTGAATTATTGGCCCAAGCAACCTCTTGCTCATGCAATTCCATAATCAATCCATGCAATGCTTCCTTCATTCTCCTTGATCTAGCACGCGTCATTGGTCCATCTAAGCCTTGCAAATGATCCTTGGTACTTGTCATCTTCGATTCATTCATAGAGTCTCCTTGATCCATATCAATAAAGAAAGAAACAAAGTAAAGAAAACTTATTCAATTGATGAACAAAGATCCAATGCTTGTATTCCTTTCTCCAATCTTGATGTGTACAAGAGAATCCTCCAAATATGTTATGCTATAGAAAGATATCACTAATCTATGGTGGTGGCTCTCTCAAAGAGAGACCCTCACTATTCCACGCTATTCTCTCTCTATGCTATGCTACGCTTGCCTCTTGTGTTTCTAACACTCTAAAACCCTCAAAAGATGTATCTCAACTATCCACAAAGAGTATGAATTCATCCCCTGAAAGATAGCCCCAAAGTGCCTCAAAATCATACATTTGTGGCCCGAACCTACACTGGAACCCATGGCCAGGATACAGCCACAGCTTCATTTACTACTTTCTAACCGTATCTGTAGTGCAACCCATGATGCGGATTCAACTGCAGTTTCGGTTAGAAAGTTGGCCAAACTAGCTTTTACTCTAAACATGAAAGTTATAGCTCTTTGAGTCATCTTTCCATGAACATAGAAATCAGGTCTTTCGGAGTTTCGTATCCAAAGATATTGCCAAAAAATGAAGGCATGGTTGAAAGAGTATTGTGTCACAAGAATGCTTAAGTAATTTGGAAATTTGACATTACAAACATGAGAATCTGACATTGATGCCTTCATAAGAATTGTAGTCCATTCTCTTAGCTTATAATTTCCTCTAGAATCATCTTAATTCAATGTCTCTAGCTCAATATATTGCCCAAACACAGAAACATGTAAGTGCAGTCAAACCCTTTCCTCTCCAATTATTCTTTAACCATTGCTTCTTCATGCCACATCTTGGACCTATTTGTTCTCCACTTCTCATCAACTTCAAATCACTTCCAAATAGTATTCACATGTACTTCACTTGATCCAAGTTGATGATCGTTATAGCTAAAATCTGCAAAACACAATGAATTGCACATTAAACCACTCATCTGCACATTTTAGCTACAAAACTCAAGATTGGATAGACATAAAAGTGACTATTGTTCATTATCTAAACCTTAAAAACTTGCCTAAAATACTAATCTAGACATACTAAGAAATATGTAAACCAGACACTTATCACTAGTGGATGATGTGGTAGAGGCTGATGAAGAAGTCTCAATTATTTCTAGAGGAGATGGTGCTTGTGGTTCATTTTGAGGTTTCCTACATTGCTCTTTGTCCCCTCTACGCATCCTAAGATAATCTCAAAAAAAATTTTGTTGTTATGGATTCCACACATATTCTTGTGCAAATTCGAGAGTCTCTAATTTGTATTCAACTAAAGCGAGCTCCTCCTGATGCTTGTAAGCTCCTGCTAAAACTCATCCCTTGTAGAATCTACTATACTAGACAAAGTAGAAACATCTGACCTAACAAACTCCATTTAGCGAGATAGTCCACCAAAGGCATCAAGAAGTCTAGCTTCCCAAGATTGTGACACTTCATGGGATGATGAAAAAGGAGTGCGTGAAAGTGATGGTCAAGCCTGATAACTCAAGGACGGAATGTCAGTGGTGGGACCAGGGTGAACTATCTAAAGAGGAGATTCATGAATAGTCATATCTTCTTCCATTGGCTCTGCTCCTCGTGAATCATCAAATGCATACTCGGTGGATTAGGTCTATTAATATAGCAATAAACCCACCCAATTTCACTCACAAACAAGTAATAATATAACCTAATTCCCAATACTGCAAGCATACAAGTTGTATTTTAGTATACGGATAAATTAGGGTCGATCCCACAGGGAAACTTGATGATACGTGCATGGGCACAAGGCATGGCAATAGAGCATGGAAGATAGCCTATCTAGCATCCACTCAAATGGGAAGACATGAAAGAAGGATCATAGTTTTTTGCGTTATTTATTTTTACAAGTTGTAATCTTTATGTTAGTTATCTAATTGTGATAGGTTACAACTAGTGATAGGTTTTTAGTAAGTTTTCTAGAATATTCTTTATGAGCCTATAAAAGGGCATTCCTTGTATTATTTTAATGATGTTATGATGAATCAATAAAAATTGTGAGTTTTCTCTCTACGAGAGTTTTCTTAGTTCTTGGAATAGAACAATTTCTGGTCTTATTGGAGTGATTCCATGGCGACCAAAACCTACGCCTAGAGTTTCTTCCACTTGATTTGATTCATTCTTTTGGGTTTGTCAATTAGGGGTCTATTCCACGAGTTGGTTAGGGGTCTATTCCACAGGTTGGTTAGGTGTCTATTCCACGAGTTGGCTAGGGGTCTAACTTGCAGCACAAAATGAGGATTTCAACGATCTTGGTTGAATATTCGAAGCAACCCATTCGAGTTGTTCTTGGGGTCTTCGACAAGTTACGAAGGGGTCAAGAAGATCGAGTGGTTACCACAACTCAAGTTGTTCTTGGGGTCTTCGACAAGTTACGAAGGGGTCAAGAAGATTCGGTTATTTTGTATGGATTTCTTTTCAAGACGGTCCTTTGGGAATGATGTTCCTGTGATATACGAGAGGGCAACCCCCCGATCGTATCAATTGGTATCAGAGCTTTTGGAATCTTGAAAGAAATCAGGTTTTGTGTCAACTCGTTTGGGTATATCTTTTGTTTTTGTTGTCAATCCACTTGGATATATGTTTTTAATTTTTGTTTTGTTGTTCTTGGTTCAAGATCTGATTTTTCTTGAATCAAAGTTGTGTTCTTTTTGTGGTTTGATTTTCAAAAAAAAAAAAAACAAAATTTGTACTGTTCATCGGCACTGTAGCGGCGGCGTCACTGTTCATACTAGAGGTACTGTTCACTGACGGTACTGTTCATCGCCGGTACTGTTCATCCGATTTTTTTTTCTTTTTTTTCCAGTTTAAATTTTTTGTTTGTTTTGGGAGTTGAATTTTGTATTTTATGAGTTGGTTGTGTTGTTAAAACAAAAGAGAGAGAGAGAGAGAGAGGTTGTTAGAAGTGGAAAAAAAAAAATTTCTTACTGTTCATCGCACTGTAGCGCGGCGCACTGTTCATGCTCTAGGAGTACTGTTCATAGACGGCACTGTTCACGTCGGCGTTACTGTTCATCCGAATTTAAAAAATTTTTTTTTTCAGTTTATTTTTTTTTTATTTTTGGGAGTTGGATTTTGTATTTTGTGAGTTGTTTGTGTTGTTAAAAAAAAAAAAAAAGAGAGAGAGGGTTGTTAGAATTGAAAAAAAAAAAAATCTTGAGTGGAAAAAGGCAAATTTGTGAAATTTTATAAGAAAAGCCAAAAGTGTGGTGAAACAAAAAAAGATATTCTCGTCGTTCTTATAAACATTTTGTAGGTTTGAGCTTGAGTTGTGCCCATTCTTTGCATACCATTGGGCGACGATTCGATGACGAATCGTTTTGAAGAGGAGGAGTTTGATACGTGCATGGGCACAAGGCATGGCAATGGAGCATGGAAGATAGCCTATCTAGCATCCACTCAAATGGGAAGATATGCAAGAAGGATCATAGTTTTTTGCGTTATTTATTTTTACAAGTTGTAATCTTTATGTTAGTTATCTAATTGTGATAGATTACAACTAGTGATAGGTTTTTAGTAAGTTTTCTAGAATATTCTTTATGAGTCTATAAAAGGGCATTCCTTGTATTATTTTAATGATGTTATGATGAATCAATAAAAATTGTGAGTTTTCTCTCTACGAGAGTTTTCTTAGTTCTTGGAATAGAACTAATTTCTGGTCTTATTGGAGTGATTTCATGGCGACCAAAACCTACGCCTAGAGTTTCTTCCACTTGATTTGATTCATTCTTTTCGGTTTGTCAATTAGGGGTCTATTCCACGAGTTGGTTAGGGGTCTATTCCACAGGTTGGTTAGGTGTCTATTCCCCATTCGAGCTGTTCTTGGGGTTTTCGACAAGTTACGAAGGGGTCAAGAAGATCGAGTGGTTACCACAACTCAAGTTGTTCTTGGGGTCTTCGACAAGTTACGAAGGGGTCAAGAAGATTGGGTTATTTTGTATGGATTTCTTTTCAAGACGGTCCTTTGAGAATGATGTTCCTGTGATATACGAGAGGGCAACACTCTGATCGTATCACTTGAGATGGCAATTACCAAAGCTATTAACTTGCTTTATTATCTAAATAATAAAAAATCAAGTAATAGGAAAAAAATATAGAAGTAAACAAGCTAAAGAAAATTCAATTTCTTATAAAATAACTAATAGAGAAAATTCAAAATACTTCTTACTTGCTATTAACATTTGGATTTGCCAGGGATTACAATTTTATATGTAATCAAGACTTGTTTTTACAATGAATTGACATAAAACTCATCTATTTTCATGATGAAGTTTAAGAAAATCAACTGTGGTTTAAAACACCCTCAATCCACCTTAGGGTACAACTATTGTCTTGTCATACTACAATGGTTTCATCTAGCATACTTTCATTGTTAATTTGCAAGTTTAGTTGACAAATAACAACTAGATCATTTGTAATTGGTGGTCAATCAAATGCAAATGTATAACCTTGATAGATGAACAAGTAAAATCAAGATACAACAAGTCTAATTTCAGTCAAGACATAGAATTACTTTTATCTAACCCTCCAACAAGTATTTAGCTTAACACAAACGGGGGGCAAGTTCCCTTAGTGTCAACCTAGTCATAGTGCCAAAGCTTCTTTAGCAATGACGCCGCTCCTAAGGGCAAGGGTGCTTCGACATTGACACCATAGACATGGCAAGCCGAGTCTAGGTCAACTGAGAATGGCAAGGGAAAGGCGATAGTTGGTGAGCCATCCAAACCAAATGACCCTATTACGAGCCATTTGGACAAAGGCCTATTAGGCCCTAGCATTTTGAAAATACCTGAAGGGATTTCGTTGCGAGGATCTACAGGGGGCAAAATTAGCATATGTAGGGGTCAACAAACGAGAATTCCAATAGAGAGATCCTTCTTAATGCAATCTTTTCACACATGAGAGACAAACATAGATGGACTAGGGTAGCCAAAATGAAAAAAAGGGCAAGCAACATATCTTTCACCAGTGCTGAGGGATGAAACCAGCGGAGGGTCAAACAGGCCATAGACGCCTCTGGAGTCGTTGAATGTAGGTGACTTACATGATGTATATCGACCAAGTGCTTATTAGCTCAAGGCTGGGACAGACCATTCAGACTCACATGATGGTCTATTCAACCAACATGCACCCCTACGAGTAGGCTGGGAATATACCCACAATGTGAATGGACGTGAACTATTTTGAGGACATGACACTGGGATTTGATGTAGGAAGAACTCAGGCAGTTAATCAACAATGTCATCCATAATTTAGTTGAAGGACGCGAGCGACCAATGTATAGAAAGCCTTAACTTGATTGGATTGGCCAAACATATGCCTTTTCTCAGGATTTTATGTTTCCAAAGTTCACCAAATTTTCAGGGAAAGGCTGTCAGTCGAATATCGAGCATATCGAATGGTTTGTGATCCAATATGTGGAAATGGCTCTAAACAACTTTCTTAAACTTAGATTGTTCCTGCATTCCCTTACGGGAACAACATTTGAATGGTATACTCGTCTGCCACCAAATTCCATAGAAGAGTGGGACCAGATGGAGGAGTTGCTTCACCAGTAGTTTCATTAGCCGTTGCCCAAGTTAAAATTCACCGATATCAATCGTATGATGCAGAAGTTGGGTGAATCGACATGTTAGTTTTTGGAATGATTCAAGTCAGCGAGGATGAGGTGCAGTTCACGAGCTCTTGAAGATGAGTTTGTTGACATAGCTATGATGGGAATGAGGAATTTCAGAGCAGTCAAGCACTTTAAAGGTAAAGCTTTCATGATCTCACTGAATTGATTGCCAGGGTGCAGCGTTATGAGTGTATTTAAGAGTGAGAAGTATAGGTTATGAAAGGCAAGTCACGAGAGTTGATAATGAGAGATCCCAGCTACACTGTTTTAATGGTACACGACAAATGTCCTAATGTGTAGTAGACTCAAGAGGTTGATGTTGTAGAAATAATTTGGGATAGATTGTTCATATGTCAGGCGTTAATGCCTTTCTCAATACATCAACCGCTTGATGAGTGCTGTATTGCCAAACAGCAAGAAAAGAGCATTAGAGTCCCTAAAGAAGTATAATTTTGACGTTTCAAAACTTTAGGAGATCTTTGATTATTTGCAACAAGATGGCCGAGTGAAGTTCCCAAAAGGATAAAAGCACCTGACACCAGAGGAATTATCTGGAAAGGAGTTTTTTTATGTACCATGGGTATTTTTCCATTCTACTAATAATTGCTTGGTGTTCAGGAATTACATCCAACTGTCGATTGGAAAAGGCTTGTTTAAGTTCTCGAAACCACACAAGACATTGATAGAGATAAAAAAGAACCCGTTCCAGCATATGGTAGATGTAAACATGATTACCATAGGAGGAGTCACGGATGGCCAGATGAAGCTTGAGCAGCTGATCAGTTCACAGGTACTTACTAAGTGTTCTAAGTTGTAGCGGTGCGATGTACCAAATTGCCTAGATCTCCATAGAGATGAATGGCTGCAGGAATGAGGAGGAGGCTACAGGCCCTTCCAGGCAGAGAAGATGATTATACTAATTGATGAGAAGCCTTAGACCTCTCAGACCTGGGTATGGAGGGGACAGATGGAGACCCCTTTTAATGAGGGTAAACGAAGACACCCGGGGATCATGCTTTACCAAGAAAGCACAGAGGCTACTATAAGAGCTCCTAGGCATAGTGTCAAGGACAAGATCGGAGATAGACACGCATCACCAATCAAGGGACTAGTTATGTCCTAAGCAAGGGTACCATGATGAGATGAAAGATCGACTTAGGAGACAAGCAAACAATAGATCGAGGAGCAGACCAACTGCTATTAAACCAGCGCCTGTTAGTACTACATGATAGCAAGTGGTTAAACATCAAAAGTTTCCAGACCTTATGGATTCATGTTAGATGACCAAAACTCAGAAACAATGGTGGCTAAGATGACAAAAAGTAACTCGTCAGTTATCCGAGTACAAAGGTTCAAAAAGAAAGGGAGCGGAGATCAAAAAGGAGGGAGGACCTAGGAAGTTGGTAAACAATCCATAGAGATTAACATAGTAGTAGCGTTGTCCACATCTTTCCTACCAAGAGAGGATCAACAGGTGGAATTTGAACCAGTGATGGATGAGGAACAAGAGCAAGGAGTCATGATGATAGAGTTATTGGATTTGGCACCTCAATCACGGCAAGAAGGGGAGATTTGAGTGGTGAAAAGCATGAAGGGCCACAACAAAATTGTGCTAACCAAACCAAATGAGGCAATGAGCTGTCATCTATGCCCTCTCTTCATCTAGGCATACATTGAAGTAGTGTCGATAGCAAGTGTACTGGTAAATAGCAGCGCAACTGTAAATATCTTACCAGCCCCTATGTTGAAGAGGATTAGCAAGACAAGTGAGGATTTGATGCCCACTAGCATCATAGTCAACAACTTTATTGGAAATGTTACGGATACTTAGGGTATACTACAGTTGGATGCGATAGTGGGAGTGAATACAATCACTACTTCTTTCTTTGTGGTGGACACAATGTTGACATATAATGCATTGTTTGGAAGGGATTGGATACATACTTCAAAATATATCCTGTCCTTATTACATCAGAGTCTCTTTACATGGAATGGTGGAGATGTTGAACTTGTTTGTGATAATGCAAAATTGTTTGCCATAGGCATTACTGAAGCAGTGTAATATTGTTTCTACCCAATTCGGTTGAAAGAGGCTTACTGAGAAAGGCAGCATCGCAGGTGGGCTAAGCATTGCTCAAGTTTTTTCCCTTGCCTTGTGTAGGAAAGTTAATAGGCTATGTAAATCGACGAGCGGCCGAAGGATAATTCCAATAGTTTTCAATATGAATACGCCAAAGCAACATATCAAGGTCAAAATGGTGACCTACATCGGCCAACACCAAGAGAAGATGAGAGTTTGTGAATAGTTTTTGCAATGAGTGTCAAAGTACATTAAGAACCAGGTTCCCTCAAAGGTGGAAAGTGAGATGATCGAATGGGCTGACATAGTCGTTGAAGAAGATGTAGCGAATGGCCTTGTAGCCGCCGAGCTCTTTGAGTTATTTACTGCACTGGCCAAGATTGATGATATTAAAATCAATTCCAAAAATCCAATCTTGGAAATCAATACCCAACCAAGGCCTACATATGTAAGCAGCTGATTAAGTCCAATCCAACATAAGCAACTACTAGAAACATTGATGGAGTTTAAGGATTGCTTTGTGATAAGTGAAAAATTTGCCAAGATTAGTATATATGTTATTATGTATTTTTTTTTATATATTTCTAGTAGAATTACAATACTTTTGGTTTCAAATAACTTGTTTTTATAAATTAGGGCTTTCTTTCCTAGAATTAGGGCTTTGACTCTAATTTGTTACTTTGAACTATTTAATGCACAATTCTTTTATATATTTCTAGATTCATCACACTCAATCTCAATTGGGATCAATGGAAGTCAAATATGATCAAAATCAAGGTGATTAAGCGGATTGAACAAATTGGAGAATTATTGTGCAAAGTTGGGAGAATTGGAAAATTCAGAAAAAATGTGTGGAAATGCATGAAAAAGGACCAAAACACGTGCAATAACAACTCAACAAAATTTGACACAAGTGGGCCCAAGTATTGGGATTTGCGAGTCATGATCCGCGGATCGTAACCGGCAGATCGTCACTGACTGTCAAGTTTTAGTTGTATACAGGGTTCTACAAGTTGTAAATTTCATTGGGAGTACAAATGAAGACTTTTATCCCAAGGAAGACCATCAAGAAGGATCTTCATCATTCCCATGCATTGAATGTAGTAGCAAGTTGGAAAATGACTTGTAGAATCTTTGTCTATAAATATAAGTCATTTGTAAAGAGTCAGAGACATGCTAAGTTAGAGAGTTTGTAGAGAATTGCTAGAATTCTCATAGTTATAATAGAAATATTTTAAGTTGGAGAGAATTCCTTGTTCAAAAATACTTGTAGCAAGTTTTGTGGAAGGAATACAAGTTCTTGAAGCCATTCCTCCGTTAAATAAGCTACCTTTTACTTTGTATCTTTCATTCATCTTGATTGCTATGGCTAGTTGTCTTCAATTCGCATGTTTTGATTTGGAAACAACTATGTTTAGCTAAATTACTACTTCTAGGGTTTTGATGAAACTAATGAATCAATATTAAGACTTGCAGTAGATTGAACTTGCCATTTCTTGCTTTAGTTTCTTCAAATTATTCAAGTTTTAACCTTTGTATTTGAAAGGCCATCACATGCAAAGTATCTTAGTTATTAAGATGCAATTGAGTTTGATGTTAATAATGGAAAACGAATATTTGAGCTTAAGTACTAACACATGGAAATAGTGTTATGCTTATGAGGATTTAATGAAGCAATTCATGCATGCAAAGGCAACTTTATCATGGTAGTAGGTAAGTTGAATCACTTCACTGTGAGAACAAGTTTTGATACAAATGGAATTGCATTTCTCAACAAGACAAGTTCATATTGGCAAGTTATTAATCTCTACACCTTAGTCTTGATCATTAGTGGATTCATTACCCTAGAACTCATTCATATTTTTTTTCTACAAGAAATCTTGCATTCCTATAACTTTCTCTTGTTAGTTAAATTTTAACCAATTCATCTTGTTCAATTAATTATTGCTTAGATAATAAAGAAAGTGATAAAACTCTAATAATTGCACTTAGTTGGTTCTTTGTGGGATTCAACCCTGATTTCCTATACTAAAAGGTGGGAGATTAGGTTTTGTTACTTGACTTTTGTCTGTATATTACTTTGATTTTCTACACCTAATCTACACCATGTCAAGTTTTTGGCACTGTTGCTGGGGAACCATAGCAATATTAGAGTAAAAACCAACTTTATTAATCTAAACTTACCTTAATCTATTAGTTATTTTAGTTTCTTGTTTGTTTTTGTAGTGCATGCATAGATCTTTCAGGGTGTTGGTGCCATTTGATCGAGAAATCGAAAGAATAGCAAGGAAAGCTAGGAGGCAAGCTCAACAATCAAAAAAGTCTGGAGGAAACAATAGGAGATACTTCAGAGGTTAGACCCCCAATAGACATCATGACGGAGGTAAATTCGAGTTTTACGTGATTATGCTTTACTGGATAACATCGGTTCGCAAACAAGCATTGCACGACCATTGGTTAATACTAATAATTTTGAACTTAAACTAGCCTTTATTCAAATATTAAGACAAGAACAATTGGAGGTAATGCAACGGAAGATCCTAACTCACACTTGGCCAGTTTCTTGCAAATATGTGATACAGTTAAATTAGAGCTGTAATCGGGTTGAGTCGAGCCGAGTGTCTTAGGTTTGAACTCTTGCTCGTTTATTAAACAAGCTGGCTCGAGCTAGCTCGGTTATCAAAAGAGCCTAAATTTTGGCTCCAGCTCAGCTCATTAAGTAAAACTCTAGCTTGAGATCGAACTTGAGCTCGACTTGTTTAATACAAACAAGTCGAGCTCGAAAAAGCTCGCTATTAACCAAAGAAAAAATTTTAAAACATATATATTGATTCAACCTCATATTTACAGAAAGAATTTAAAAAAAAAATGTGAGGCTCAAATCTAAGAATTGAACCGAAATTAGATATGCCATGGCTGCAAATTTCTAGCTGTATAAGATGCCTTATAACATTTGGGTTTGCCTCGCCAAGATACAGATCTAATCATCTTAATATCCAATCTCACTTTGTTTAGAAAGAATTCAAGAAATATCATTGTAAAGTGGAGGTCAAAAGCCTAAAAAATAATGCCTTAAGAAACATAGTTTACAATCAAGATTCATCATAGCCTTTTTAGTATTTACCATGCCAATATCATTTACAAATTAGAGGTAAAAATCCTCCACCGAAACAAACCACACCACTGCCATTATACCACTATCACCGAAAAAGAAAAAGTAAAATAAAAGGAATAATCCAAAAAAAGGGCATGAACCCTTTTAGAAACACACAGATAGACCAACAGAGATCTATCTAAATATATTTTTTCCGATGCCAAATGGCTACTGAGATTTTGGGTTAGATGTGTTCTTCATGGAGCCTGGAAAATAAAGGTAAGAAAGGAATAATGATAAGAGTTTTCGATGGAAATCAACCAGCGGACATGAATGTGACGGCGGACTAAAGTAGTGGCTGGAGGTAGTAGGTAGAAGAGCATGAAAATGTAAAACTGGAGTGAAATGGCAGGGAACTAGGAGAGAAAACAACTATCTAATAGAAGATAAATGTACAAGGAAATGAATAAGGCTAGGTATGAAAATAACTTAAATATGGTCAAAAGACATAATTACCCATGTTCGCGAACACTAGCAAGTGTTTGCCGACCAGGCTCATGTTAGCTCATTTAATAAACAAGCTTAACTTCTTATTCGAGCTCAATTCATTTAATTATACGAATGAGCCGAACATGAGCTTTCACGAGCCGAGCCAAGCTGTGTTCGCAAATAGCTCGGTTCGTTTACAGCTCTAAGTTAAATATATGGAGTAACGGATGATGCAATTAAGCTAAGATTGTTTCCATTTTCACTAAGGGACAAAGCAAAACAATGGGTTGATTCATATGCACCTAATACTTTCACAACTTGGACTGATTTATCCTGAGCATTCTTGAACAAATACTTCCCACCTGGGAAAACTACACGATTAAGAATGGACATAACCAGTTTTACCCAAAGCGAAGGAGAATCATTATATGAGGCACAGGAAAGATTTAAAGAACTATTAAGAAGATGCCCTCACCATGGCCTTCTGAACTAGTGTATTATACAAACATTCTATAATAGGCTTAACTATCCTACAAAGATAAATATCGATGCAATTGCAGGTAAAGCACTTAAGCGGAAATTAGCCAAGGAAGCCCAGAACCTGATTGAAGATATGGCGGCTAATCATTATCAATGGCCAAATGAAAGACGTAACTCTAAAAGAGTTGCAGGTATGTATGAACTTGATGCCATTAGTATGTTAAGTGCTAAAGTTGATTCCATTTTTAATAAGCTTAACGAGTCAAATGGTTCTAGTTCTAATGTGAGTGTTGCATGTTAGATTACTTGTGGTGGAAATCATGATGTAAATGAATGTTATGAGCAAGTGCAATATATTAACAATTACAATCATCCATCCCAAAGTAATCCTTATTCTAACACATATAACCAGGGATGGAGAAATCACCTTAATTTTGGGTGGGAAGAACCAAGGCCAACAAATTCACCAAGTTTCCTTTCTCGTTCTAATACTTCCGAGTCTAAATCTTCTTTGAAATTAGCAATGGAAAATTTTGTTAATGATACTCATGAAAGGTTTCATAAACATGATGTAAAAAATTCCGAGAGGTTTAGAAAGTTAGAAGGAAAAATGGATACAAGATTTAGAGAGCTTGATTTTAAAATAGGGCAACTAGCCGAAAACATGAACATTAGGAATCCAGGGGAATTGCCAAGCAAGACATAAATTAATCCTAAGGAACGTGTTAAACTGATTATCTTAAGAAGTGGAAAAGAGTTAAATGAACCAAGTGTTGAGAAAGAGAAAGGAATTGAGGAAAATAGGGAAGAAGGTAAAAAAGGAATAGAACGTGAGGAAAAAGAACAAAATGAACCTAGTGAATATGCTTCTATTCCACTTAAGGTTCCATTTCCACAAAGATTAAAAAATAAACTTGATAAGGAATTTGAAAGGTTTGCCAAGGGTCTTAAGCAACTTCGTATTAACATTCCTTTTGTAGATTATATTTTCAGGTTCCAAAATATGCAAAATTTCTCAAAGAATTGATGTCATGAAAGCGAAGATCGCATGGTTATGAGACCATTGCTTTGATAGAGGAATGTAGCACAAGAATTCAAAATAAGTTGCCTCCAAAATTGAAAGATCCGGGTCGTTTTCCAATTCCTTGCATCATTGGTGAGATTGACTTTTCAAAAGCTTTGTGTGACTTGGGGGCTAGTGTTTCACTAATTCCTTTATCGGTTGCAGGACAATTAGGATTGAATGAGCTTAAATGCACTGATATTACCTTTCAATTAGCAGATAGGTCTATTAGACATCCATTAGGAATTCTAGACAATGTTTTGATCAAAGTATAAAAATTTTACATTCTGGTGGATTTTGTGGTATTGGATATGAAGGAAGATATTTCTATGCCTATTATACTTGGTAGACCATTCTTAGCTACTACAGGTACTATCATTAATGTCAAAAATGGAAAGCTCAAATTTCAAGTGAGAGATGAGAAAGTAGAGTTTAATTTGAATGAAATGGAAAGATTTCCCTCTTTCACTAATCAAGTTTATTCAATTATAGCAAAGGAGGAATCAATCCAAGAGGACACACAAGTCTATTTTGGGGATGATCCTCTAGAATTGGGTTTGTTGATAAGTAATAAATTCACCAATATTGTTATATTTATTATTATATGTTTTAAATGTTATTTTAGTATAATTATAGTACTTTTGGTTGCAAATGACTCATTTTCTATCAATTCATAAGAATTAGGATTTTGAGACAGAATTTTTATTTGAGCAAATCAATGCACAATTTTTGTGTATAATTGAAGGTTCACCATACTAAAACTTATTTTGGATAGATTGAAGTAAAGAAAAATCAAAGTAAATGGTGATTCAAAGAGTTAAAGTTGGATGAACAATTTAAAGGAATAATTGTGCAAAAATAAGAGAGAAATCCTATTCTTCATCAAAATGCATAGAAATACGTGAAAAATTCTTGCACAAGCGAATGCCAGCTCAACAAAAATTAGAACTTAAGTGGGGTCCACAAGGAGTGATCTAGGGGGTTGCCACCCGCAGGTCACAACTCGTGGATCGCTGGACTGCTGGACTTTTTTAGGGCTTCAACTTGCATCTTCTTCCAGCTATGTTTGTAGACATTTTCATATGGGGATAGGGTTTTGCAAGTGGAAGAATACATTGGAAGCATAAATGAAGACTTTTGTGCTCATTTGGAATCCCTAAGCAAATCTTCATCATTTCTATGGATTAATGATTCATGCAAGTTGGAAAATGACTTGAAGAACATTTGTCTATAAATAGAAGTCATTTGTAAAGCCTTTGTAAGAAGTTTAGTAGTAGAAAGAAGTGTTAGACAAAATTTTGTACTAGTTTTGGTAGAGAATTAGTAGAATTCTCCTCATCCTTCAATAGAATAGTGAAGATCATTGTAAGAGAACTTTGTAGTGCTACTTTTGAAGGTGAATAAGAAGAGAAGCTTCTCCCCATTTGGTTGAGCAATTCTTAAACTCTATCTCTTTTTGCTTTCAATTATAGTCATGAATTCTTGATTTGAAGTTGAACTTCTAGTTGTTCATTTAATCATGTGGAACTAAAAGTGATACGCGCGGAATTGTGAACGGCCTAGAACTCTTGAAAATCAGTTTAAACAACTCAATGAAATTGACCTTGATGGAATTTGTCCAACACAATCAAGCCAAAAGTGTTCCTCGAACAACTTGAATGTCTTAACCTCAAGGAAATCGTTCCAAGCAATTAAGAAGAAATCAAGTTGGTTTGCCTTGAATTGATTCAAGCTTGTTGAATTCAATCCCTTAGAATAATTGCTAGACCTCTACCTATCAAAGGAAGCAATCTAGTTGGAATTAATATAATTGGACCTAAATCAAACCCTTTAAATAATCCTAGCTAGTTGTATGGTCGCCACGAGATCACTCGATAAGACCAAGAATAGTTCTAATCCAAGAACCAAAGAAGAACTCTCTAAAAGAGAAACTCAATATTATTAATCACACAATGACTTCTTTAAAATTCGGATGAACAGTACCTAGCCTTTTATAGGCTTACAAACTCTTTTAAAGAAAAGTCTAGAAGCTTAACTAAAGTAAACTACCAAAACTCTAAATCTAACATAAGTAGAATACTTAACAAAACATGATTTAGTGACTTAAAATACTAAAAATTCGTCCAAATAAAATAAAAATAAAAGAAAATTCGTCCAAATATATGTCTTGCACTGGCTGTCCTCTTGTGGGCTTCAATTGGACTTGTTCTCTCTTTAAAAACAAACTTGATCCACAACCACAACAAAAGCCAGCCTATTTGGACCATCTTGGACATTTTGAACCTTTTGGACTTAAAGCCTTCTTTGAAAATATGCTTGATCCAAAGCCAATAAATGATCTTTAAGCCCAATTTCCTCCTCAAAAAGTCATGATCCACCTTAAGCAAATCCATCAATACACACATGAAGGTTGGATGACTCCTTGAACTATGAATTCTCCAATGACTATCAAGAATGACTTTAATAGGCCTTCCATGATACCTATCAAAAATCTTCGTTTAGACCACAGATGAAGCTAATGAATCAACAAACATGACTTAATTCACTTGCACTTGCTAAGCTTGCATTTGTTTGTTTACTTATTCAAGCTTTAACACTTGTTTTCAAATGGCCAACTTAAACAAGTCATTTAGTTGTTATTTGACATTGAGAGATGCTCTTAACAATGGAAAATGAACAAGTAACGCTTAAGTAGTTTATATGAGGATAATGAATGCTTAAGTGAATCAATACAATTCATGTTTTCATAAGATTTCATCATGAGAATAGTTAGAATCTTGTCATTGCATAGAGAGATCTAGTTATGACACTTATGGAATTAGATTCTAAACAAGGCAAGGTAAAACTTAATAAGTCATTTGTGCATGATTCAATAGTGGATTCTATGTTCTAGGCTTCTTTGTTTGGATTCTACAAAGGTTCTCAATCATATACCTATTCTATTGAAGGGACCCCATATCCATCTTATCTTAATTGTGTTTTAGATAATAAAAGTTAGTAAAATGCTTAAGTAGTTGCACATATTTGATTCCTTGGATTCGACACCTAATACTCCAAATACTACAATAGACCCGTGCACTTGCAGATCAAGTTGGGAGATTAGATTTTTATTACTTGATTTGTGTGTATTTGTTCTTATTTGCTATACCTAATCTATACCACGTCATTTGTTTTTTGCAGGAAAGCTCATTGAAGAAAAAGATGAAATTGAAGGAGTTGCAAATTATTCGAATGCTCAAGTGCCATACAAGAGAAAAGAAGTCTTTGAAGGCCTTGGACCAAGCAAAGAATTTTTACCAACTTCAATTGAGCAAGCACCAAAGTTGGAGCATAAACAGTTTCCTAACCATCTCAAGTATGAATTTCTTGGAGAAAATGAAACTTTACCTGTGATTGTTAATGCTAACCTTGACCGTGAGCAACTTGAGAAATTGTTAAGGGTTTTAAGGCAACACCAAAAGGCCATTGGATGGACTATTGCTGACTTGAAGGAATTAGTCTCTCCTTATGCATGTACCACATTAGATTGGAGGAAAATTGCAAACCGGTGGTAGAAATGCAAAGAAGACTCAATCCAAACATGAAAGAGGTAGTAAGAAAAGAAATTCTTAAATGGCTCGATGCAAGTATCATTTTTCCTATCTCCGATAGTGTTTGGATTAGTCCTATACATGTTGTACCAAAGAAAGATGGAATGACAATCATAACTGGTAAAAATCACTACAAGAAATTAAGCCTTTACCTACACACATGATGTGTGGGTAAAAAGACCTTTTGTGTATACAAATGCCTTTACCTACACATAAAATAAATGTCAGCAAATGTCTCTATTGCTATGCGGAGAAATGTTTTTACCTGCACATATATTTATGTGTGGGTAAAAATAAAATCCATGCCTACAGATTTATATGTTGGTAAATATATACAGTATGTGTGGATAATTTGGTTGTCGATTGTGTGATGATGACATGGACGATAACGTGGACGATGACGTGGATGCTGACAAAGCGTCCATGTTGGTAGATTGTGTATGACATGTGTGTCTACGTGGCATATGATGTGGCAAAGATGTGGCATGTGAGGTGGCAAGCCAATTTTTATGTGTCGATAAAACTTTGGATTATATGTGTTGGTAAAAGGCTACAATGTGTGGGTAAAAGAATAGTATGTGTGGGGAAAAGGATGCAATGTGTGGGTAAAAGAATAGTATGTGTGGGTAAAGGATGCAATGTGTGGGTAAAAGGTACAGAATGTGTGGGTAAAAACTTCAAAATGTGTGGGTAAAAATTACAGAATGTGTGGGTAAAAGCTTCATAATATGTGAGTAAATTTCACACTTATATTAATGAATAGTTCATATGCGCGGGTAAAAGTCTCTTATATTTGTAGATAAAATTTGTTGTATTTTTAAGTAACACATTTGTATGTGTGGGTAAAAGAACCTCTATGTGTTGGTATAGCTTCCTTTATGCACAGGTAAAGATTCCTGCATGTGTGGGTAAAGATTCCTGTATGTGTGGGTAAAGTTTGCGTATGTTAATGTAACCCCACCTGTATATGTGGCTAAAAGTATATGTATGTGTAGGTAAACAATACCTATATGCAATTAAAATTTATATTACACATCATATATAATAAAACACAATAACCAAACAAACAAACAATGTCAATAACATCACCCAAACACCAGTATCAAATATTCAAGCATTAAAACAATGTATAACACCATCCAAATGTCGAAACCAAACATCCAAAAGTATCACAAGTCATAGCTCGCTAAGCTACGATACGAGTATCACAAGAACATAAAAAAGTCAACCAACATCATCATGATTGGAATTAGCATCAACAAAGTCATCACTACTACTGTGAGAACAAGAGTGACTAGAATGGTGAGAGCCTGGGTCAATGTCTCCTGTGACGGGATGAGATGGTGCTAAGCCGTGATCTGATGGCACATAGGGTACAGGTGGAGGAGGGATAATGTTCTTTGTAGACAACACACGCTGCATATTCTGAACTGTGCCCTCAAGCTCGACAACTCGATTCAGCAGTTGAGTGTACGTGGGATGCCCCAAATCGCCACTGCTACCTGTGGTCCTAGAAGTGCTAGGTGACCATCCCCAACCAAACAAATGGACTGAATGTCGTCTAATTATCCTCTCCAATATTTCTTTGTCAGTCATCTGCTTAAGGGGGTTATCCCTCCTCAACTTCATCATTTCTTCCTGTTGAAGTTGGTAGGGTTTTAATTAGGCTAAGAAAAGACACTTGGTACGATTAACCCACCAAATTAAAATTGCCTAATTCACCTATATCTGCAAGAGGACAGATCGCTAATGAGTATAGAGAACTAGGTTCGATCCCACAGGGAAAGGTGAAGAATTACTAGACCTTTAAAAAGCTTCCTATTAGCTAGACAATCAAATACCAAAATTGAAACTAAAACTAATTTGTTAACACAAGACCCTAAAGAAACCAAAATAAAAATGCAGAGACACCAGTGAGAAGAGTATCTAGGACTTAGAATCCCTCATGATCTAAGAGAAAGGAGCAATTGTTTCAATAATTCAATCTTATTACTTTACCTAGAGTCCAATTCCATATGTACCTAGTTTTAACTCTCGTGATAAACTAGCGATTACCTCCCTACTAAACCCCTCCTACTTTCGTGGTAGAGATTATAGTGCAGGTTAGTTTAGCTGTATGAATTGATCAAGACTCACCAAGGAGTATCACTACTCTCGTGTGAAATACTACCTAGACTTCAATTGGTCTCTGTCCACTACCACTATCAACTCTTGTTGAATAATAGTAATTGAAAGATTATAATTGGTGATCAAGCAATTACAATTCAATTAATCAGAACAATGAATAAGCAAAGTAGTTCAATAGCATAAAATCACCAATTACTCCATGTCCCTTACAATCACAAGTTCATCTAAACCCTAGACATGCAAATTAAGTACTCATATTTGAAGCAATAAAAGTAAATTCTTTACAATCAATTGACATAAAGATAAAAGGCAAGAAATGCAAACAGAAAACTTATTGTCTTTATTGCATCATAAAAACCACAAGTTGTTGCAATTCTCCCCTTCTGAGTAGTACAAATGATCCCCTTCAGATTAGTCTCCTCACACTCATCTATCTAAAGCTTCCTTTATAGATCTATGGAACTAGGGTTTTAAACCTTGTTCCTCTCTTTTGTTTCTACCCTAAAAACTCTATAAAGAAAAACTAAAAACAACCCCCTTTTGAGTTGCAGGCCTTTCTTTTTTTATCTCCCGAAATGCCTCAAAAGTGTGCATCAGTGCCCCAAACCCGCGACTCGTACCCGCGGCGCGGGTACGGGCGCGGATTCATCAAGCGGACTCTCTAATCGTACCTGCGGCACGTACCCACGCCGCGGGTACGGGCGCGGGTGCGATCAGAAGCTTTTTTCCTTCAAATCTTTGCCTTGCTTCTCACTTCATTCTTGCATCACCTTCTTGGCCATCATCTCTGAACCATTTCTTCACTTCTAATCATCTATTTGAACATTTTGGTTCCTTCTAAAACTCCATGCATGGACTCTTCAACAATTACCTGCAAGATCACAGAAATAACATAAATGAGTAGCATTTATTCTAAAATAACTTGACCACTCAAAAGTAAGAGAAATTGCATCACAAATAAATAAAAACTAATGAAAAACACTAAAAACCTCTATTAAAAATCCACTTAAAGATACTTCACATTTGCAATTATCAGAAGTAAATAACAAACATTGGATTGTATAGATAATGCTTTAAAGCTACAAATAAAAAATAATTAATTGAAGAAAAAATTAACTTAATTTTGTAGCAGCTGCCTATGGAGAAGTCCAACCCTGCTCGGAATGCCAATGTCGTATGTGACGCCCCAGCAATTCGTAAAAAAAAAAAATTATATAATTCATGTTATATTTATTAGTAGAAAGATATATATAAAATGGTGAGAAAAGGAAAAAAAGAAAGGTCAAGATCAAATGCCTTCAATAAGAGAATTTCCTTTAGTTAGGGTTAGTGTTAATCTTTGATTTATTAGTTGAAAGATTTCTTAAGTTAGTTAGGTTAAGTAAATGAGATTCTTTCATGATTAAGTGGTACACCTAAGTACCAAACTTGGGTTAATTTTATTGGACCATTAGTTTATAATAGTGTTTAATTTTGACTAACTAACTTTATCATTTTCAAGGCTTTTGACTAAGTGAGTCTTAGTTCCAAATTTTGACCTAAAATTTCACTAATCTCCCTTACTTTCTCTCTCCATAAATCCGGCCACTCTCTCTCCTATTTTTTCTCCCTTTTTGCTTTAATATTTATGTCATAATATTACAAAAAAAAAAAAAACTAGGTGAAAAGAGATATTTTTGTTTCACCAATTAAATTAATCCAAGTATACCATTAATGCATTAAAAGACTAAACTCCAACTTTACTCTTGTTACTATTTTATTGGTTATTCTTTTACCTACCTTTTCCTTCATTTCTTTTCTATTTTTCTAGCCTATTCCTCTCTCTTTTTCCTTGCTCTTGGCCGGCCCTCTTGGTCCCTCTATTTTCTCTCTTTTCCTCTCATTTTCTCTCAACTTCTTGAAGCTTTCTCTCCAAGATTAGGGCAATTTCACCATAGAAATTTAGTTTTTCTTCTTCCTAAGCAACCTTCTAAGCTTGATCAAGGTATGTGCTATGAACTTTTCCTACTAATTTCAAGTTTTAATTAGTCTTTTGTTCAAGTATAAAACTAGATTCTTGGTATTACTACTTGAAGAACTTAGTTTGAATTGAAGTTTTACTTGTTAGATTAAGTGTTTTCTTGGTTAGATAGACTAGTAAATACCATTTAAACCTTGAATATTAGTTGTATTTGAATAACAGTCATGCTGGATCAGTTTTAGTAAAACTTTCATAACATGATGTAGATAACTTGGATTCGAGTGATTCTTGTTGTTTTGGAAACTAGATTGATAGGGCTTTCCAACGGTGTAAAGCTTGCACTGTGGTTCATTGTGTATTAATCGCAGAAAGTTTGCAAAGTTGGCTGAAAACTTGATTCTGCGTGAAACAGTTTTGATGATGAGCCAACTAGAGGGCTGATTTTGAACTTGTTCTAGTTGGAATTTGGATTGATGATCTCCACGAAAGTTGTAGCCCTATAAACGTACTTTCAAACCATGTAATCACAATTCCCTAGTTCTTAGCGGATTGACCCCAGAAATGGCACGAAGTTGGATGAAAACCAACCCTGTGCAGAGTTGGGTGATGATTCTTGGAGTAGGGATTTTGAATTTGAGTGGAATCTTGATTGAATTTGAGTTTAAATTGATCATAGAAGTTGT